>WURS02423431.1:0-16576 GCA_011762765.2 Rhinocypha anisoptera
CCAAGAGGTTCACCGGGATTTAAACTCGGGTTCCCTATTAAGTAGCCAGCAGTTCCAACCACTGAACTACCACGACCCATTCGAATTTTATGCGAGCGTGTAATTCGGAGGTTCTCGAAATACGGTAAGAAAGAATGCGGAAAGGGAACACCAAAAAGATGTCGGGCGGGGCTTGGAAGGCGAGAAAATTATCGGAAGTCGACGAGTCGGTGGTTTTTCATATTAAAAATTAATATTAATTAATCTTCTGGCTTTAGAAAATCTTCAATTTTGCGAAAAATCCCCTTAGCTCCTTTAAAATTTAACTTCCTTTAAAGGTGCAATTAACATATCGAGAAAAGAAGTTTAAAAAAATGGAAACTAGAGTAGAGTTGCGATGGATGGCAGAAATATTTCTAGGAGTTTATTGGAGTTTTCAAAACTATGTTAGAACGAGGTGTTTTACGAAATCGATGTAGAAACAAGAAAATTGTAACTATTTTGAATGGCATGACTAAAAGAATACACGCGAACCTTGAATCCGATTTTTCATAACTATAAGGTATTTTTAAATCAGGTTTTTGTCGAATATTCTTTTAGGTACGAGTATAAGAGGTAAAATTTAGGAGTTAGTACCGATAGGAAAGAAATTAATTTTATTTATTTTTAGTTTTTTTATTTTCTTTAAATTAGAAATTTTAGTATGACAAAAACAACAACTTTATAAGTAGCTATTAAAATATTCAAAATATCACCCCTTTTTGAAAACGTCTTCCATCATATAGTCATATTATCACAAAACAAGAACAACTGCGTTTGAATTGATTATTACTCGATGTATATTATATATCCTCCAACATCAGGAAAAGTGTAAGTCAAAAAAAGGATTTAGAAATCTTTCCAATTCGGAATCAAATCGTCATTATATTATGACGGTCACGAATTCAATTCGGAAAAATATGTCCAAAGTATACTATTTAGTATGAAATAGGCTGTTGCGTCTCTTGATAGGAGAATGGTCCTGAGTATCCTATACTTTTAGTTCCTGGCATGCTTATTTCAGCGATAACAGTAATCATCGCAGTGGTAACATAGTCCAGTAGGAATAAACTTTTTCACGAAAAATATGTATCCACTATCAAAAATTTGCAATTGGAGTATTATGCCCTTTTTTGAACTAATCCGCCTGGAGTATTAGGTACGTATTACAAATGAAAGTCACAGAACCACTCATTCAAATTTGGCCCAAATAGAGAGAAATTCTAAATATTTGTGTCTGAATTTTTAATCCCGGCTTCATCAGCTGTATAGTAGAACCATATTCACACAAATATTTTATAAACACGCTACCTCCATATCTAAACTTCAACTTGCATTACTGTGGAGAAAGTGGGAACTCCAGCTCAGGGATATACGTTCTAAATTAAGTAAAGCGCAAAGAAAATTTGCCTTTGTTGTTCAACGTGAACGAAAAAATAATACAAAATTGTTGAATATCCTACGAGAAGTCACGCTGGAATTATGTAGACTTAGTGCATGTAACATCCAATCAATAAAAAAATTTACTTGTTTAATGCATTACAAATATGGTCTTCGTAATTTCACCCTGGAAACACATTCATCTTTCCCCGAATGAAATTTACATAATACATATCCTACAATACATACATTTACAATATCCTCCGAGGGCTTCTTTGAGATCTTTTTGAAGCACCTATTTCTTATAAATGGGTTATATAACTATTTTTAATGTATTAGGGCCAACCTTTAAGTTATTGGGCTCCAAAATTCCTTTTCATGGGGAATGGAACTTGGTAACTAGTTTATCTTCATCACGAAGAGGAAATCGAGAAACTATTAAAGAAAATGTTAATTTGAAACAACGAGAATTACTATAATAGAGTAACCAGATTTGGCAAATATTTTTTTTCCATCCCTTTCCCAATATATATATATACATAAAAATATATAGGGATGGCAGGAGGAGAATATACTGCATCCGAATGCATGGAGTGCGAAATTAATGAGAAGTAACATGTATTCCGCATGCATCAATTCCCTCTACAGTATTTCGCTTTGGGACAGGAAAAGATTGAACTGCGAGATTTTCCCCGCAGATAAGGAGAGTGAAAATCTCGCGAGTGGATCATATCACGCACTGACTGCGGGTTTCACTCTAATGATCGTCTCAATAAATTATGCCATCAGTGAAACCTTGAACGGTTTGCTCACGCCCAAGCACTCATGTCATCTCGAGACTGCGTTTCCTTTGCCTTTTTCACATCAAGAGAACCGGTTATACGTGCACTTTGGAAAGCAGTGAACGAACGAGTTCCGTATCGGGAGGCAAGTTTTATATGCACCCCATTTATATAATACATTCATTTATGTATAGGTATACATATATATATTTATGGAAAACTCAGAAGATCAAAATTGATAAATCACACGGACGCATATAAATCCCGTTTTAAGTTTTCATGCGTGTTCATATATATATGCTTATAAGTCAGCTCACATACGTGTTCAGAGAGTCGGCAGAAACATAACACAAACAAAAAATAAAAGAAAGAAAGAACTCAATGGTAATTAAATTTTCGGTTGCACCTTCTTCATAAAGAATAGCAGGTATATATCAATCAATAACTATATATATAGGTAAAATCAATGAATCAGCCTTTCGGCGATGCACAAGATATATCGAAGATAGGAGACGGACAGGAACACACAGAACATCGACAGGGCTGTCATCATCAGGAGATGATGACAGCACGGGTCTGTCGAAACCCGGGTCGTGTTTTTCAAATTAAATTTGTGTGGAATTACCAAGTGTTTCTCTTACTCCAATATGTTGAGCAAATTCCACAAAGTTACGCCTTAGAAAATAACTTTCATTATGACTCTAATGAACGACTACCATAGCTATGAAGGAATCTTGTATATAACAAAATTTTTAAAAGTAATTATTCAATAGGCTTAAAAATATTTGAATTTAACATACAGATGAATACAGATGATGGTGATAAAAATTAATGTGAATTAGTCCGATTACTTTTTCGGAGGATGTAGTGATGACGGCTGTTGGACATCAATGAAACCTAGTTCACGGAGTATTTTTTCTGAGTATTTTTTCGCATTAAAATATTCTTAATAATGGAATATTATCAAAAAAAATATCGATTTTTCATTTACCTCATGAATGAAAAAATGTTTTTCTACATTGATATGTAGTCTTGCCTTAAAAAATTTAGAGTTTCCAATCCTAGTATTTTCACACGTTTAAACCTTTTTAAAATCTTTTAAAAAATGAATAGTTAATATCTTTTGAACATACGTAGAAAAATTGAGGATTTTTAACGTTACTGCAAATCTTATACTGTTTAGCACAACATATCAGTTTCTCTTAAAAGTGATATTGAATTCAATACCATTACTTTGCCACTCACTTGGTCGCAGCCGTACACTACCACCAAAAGACCACGAATATATTCGCCGACATTCCTCGAAGAATTACGTAAAAATGAGTATGGAAAGGATACTTTTTTAAATATTTAATTGATATAGATTAGTTTAAACCACAACTTTGAACATTTTCATAATAATGGCATATACATAACATTTTGACAGAACTTCCGTTAATAAGTAGTAGGATTCAGTACTTTCTTGTTATTTACTATCACGGCCTCAGGTCCTCGATCTAAACAAACGCTAACTCTTGAGGCTCGGTATTCTCTTACAAGTTGCCATCATTACTCGGTTTATTGGGGACAGGTAACGCCGAACTGCGTTTTCATCAAGACTTTTATTATTGAAATAAAATATATACGGTTTTAGAAGTACCAATGGCATAATATGTGAAATAAGAGAAATTTATGCATGGAGATTTTATTGCTAGCATAACAGATTGTTAATTATGAAGGCGAGAGGGACAAGTCACCACGGCGAAGTGGTAAGTCACTTAATCTGCTCAGGATACAATGATTTATTGAAATGGGAGACGACTGATATCTGTTAACGATTGATCTGATGCAGAAATATTAAGAAAGAAAATTTTATTGCACACGACGGAAAAGTTTATTTATTACTGGATTGTTGATTTATTCTCGTATTTCTCCTCCGTAAAGATTATATTTTACTTATGAGTTGAAATTTTATGTGTATGGCACACACACACTTCAACAACTGGACAAGTGACTTGCACACATTTATCGCTATAATTTTACCTTAAATCTTCATTGAACCATTGTCATTGTCTATTTTTGCGACGGAACTCTGCCTACTTTAAGGATCATCTTCAACTGCTCTATCCCATTTTAAAGGCAAATTTGAATTGACGTTGATTAAGAATTTTTTTACAGAGAAGATATTTTTTGTCTAAATCGTTAATTTATCCTTTAATAAAATCATGATATGAATGAATGAATGTGTGTGGCTTCGTGAAACGGATTGGGAAAAATTCTTTAATGGATAAAACGAATCTGTTAAGAAGGTAATGAAATCTTACATGAGAGGGAGATTAAACTTCCCACGAGTAAGACTAAAAGGTCAAATTCTAGTTGATATGAAAATATGTTTTCTGAAATGAATAGGTTTGATCATTTAGGTCTGGCTGAAAAAAATTTCGAAGAAAAATTGTGAAGTGTTTCTTTCCCAGGTTTTCATCACGTTGGACGCTATACGCTATATGAAGGTTCCCGGAAGTCTGACTCTTAATGGAAAACCTTATTCGTTACTTTCGCTTAAAAAAATACTAACCAATTATCTGAAATATCTCCTTGCTATTTCAAAGTCAAACATCTGATTCCTTTCCAAACTTCGTCGGACTGCATTCCGATCAAGATCAACAACGACACGATTTATAGATTGGGTGAAGGGGGACAAAGTAGTGGGTAGCGATCGATTACTATTGATATAGAATTATTTATAGAAGAGGAAGCGTTGCTATGGGACTACTTCATATAAATTATTGGAAATAAAATAAATCAGTCAAAAAGAATTTAGACATCAACGAAGTATTGATTTCTGATTGACTGAAGTTGCTTTTTCATTAATCTTCGTGTTTTAACATTCAATCCATCATCCTAGCGATATGGTTCAACAGGTTTTCCGCGCAAGGACCTCGGTATTTACAGGCAATAAGCGGAATAGATTTCCCCTCAACGACTCTGAACGAACAAAGAATTGTCATTAGCTCAAAAAAACGGAATACGTAGGGGAGATAATTATTATTATTGCAGTATTAATTGAAGGCCTTGCCGGCTAAGTTAGCGCACTAATCTAAATGTCGTGGGTATTATAGTAATCCCGCCCAGTGCATGGATGTTTTGTTTTGAATAAAACTAATTTTTCTGTATATTTTGTGTCAACATGGACAGGCGGACGTAAAAATATGTGCCAAAATTTACAAAGCGACCTCAAAATAGTTGGGAATAATCTGAAAATGCTTAAAATACAAAATAACGGAAGGTGTTATACCAGTAAGAAGTAGGCTTCGTAAGTACACTCTTTGTTCGTCAACATTAGGAATCTAATAAATAGGTTTACCACTGCCTTCTTCAATGATTTAATAAGTGATAAACTCGCATAAGTGACCACATCACTGAGAAATAAAAACTTCAAGGACTACATATCGTCTGGCTGCTACAATTAGATCTACCTGGTAGATCCTACCGGAAGCAAATCCCGTGGGTCAAGAGCACTGAGATTATCGGACTCACAAACTCAAAGCGAAAAAATGAGGAATTATCACCGTCAGCACCCATCGTTTATATACAATTCGAAAAAACCACAAAGCGTGAAAATACCATGTGTGTTATTTATGGGCCTTTTTTATTATCAGAGATAATGGAGGATAATACAGTAATCAAATGAATGAATATAAAGCTCTTTTCGCATTTGTAAATAGAGTATAAAATGTAAACAAATTGTATCAAACAATTTATTTCGGGAACAACTGAAGAAATACCTCTTGTCTCATTACTGAAATGGTAAAGCCATTCGCACAATTGGTGAAATTATTCGTATTTGGGTAAAGGCGCCCAATGTCAATGGTACTGCTCGAGAAAATCGGATTGATATTGCGATATTTAAGTGATGAAACTTTAATGTTTTGATTACGATGGCATGTTTATGAATGTATTAATCATTATTGCATTCGCAGAGCACGAAATTGAAACAGCAAAATAATCTACATGGAAAAATATTACCCCCACTCTACTACTACTACTATTTCTAAGTTAATGTTTCAGTTCCACAAAAATATTGTCCGATTCCGAAGAACTTCCCAAGTAACCCTGAATGTTCTCGCGAGGCTCGCAAAAGCGAAACACGAAAAAAGATCAAAACATAACCGCTTAAAATGCGTTATCTTAAATTTAAAATGACGAATATTATTTCGGTTCAACTACAAAAAAACTATATCAACGTCATTGAACCAATCACATTAACAAAGGAGGCATATGAGCCCCAACTTGCGTCTCTAATGGAGAATTTTATACTATGCATTGCATGCACGTGTGCAACACTTTATTCGAATGTTGAATCGGTTGCCTATGTATGATTTGGGTTGATCAGGATGGCTCCCCTTCTTTCCACACCCAAAATTTAATTGTTAATTCCAGCTCTTTTCTCTCCGTCTCCGCAGGTGACCCACTGGCAGCACCCTCGCTTCCACGCCTACTTCCCCTCCGGAAACTCCTACCCCTCCATCCTCGGGGACATGCTCTCCGACGCAATTGGCTGCATCGGATTCTCTTGGGTAAGTGAAGGGAAGTGTGCGGTGAAGTCCTGCGGGAGACGTCGAGGTGGAAGGTGGGTTCTCCTCCCCCCCGCCACCTGTTGTCCTCCGCGGACTCCTCTCATACTCCCCCACTTATGACTGCTCAAATTCACCACTCCGCTGTCAACCCTACCACTTTCCCCGCCGCCCCCCTCCACACTAGACGGTGTCGCCCTCGTTCAACAGGTGGGGCCGATCGTCACACGAGAGAGAAGTGGAGGATTTTGGCACGGATTAAACTATCAGTGTTCTCACTCCCCTATATTTCGGGAAAGTGCTTACACCCCTACTAAAGAGTCAGATAAGAAATTATTGGTAAAATAAGCTGTATTATAAAATATATTTTTCGCTATTAAACATAGAGAAAATATTTTAATAGTTATTACCATTATACGACGATAGTGACGTATAGATAGAATCGCAAAAACATTTAATTAATCTGTTGACTCGTTGAGTAGCTACGTCGTAGACCATGCGACCACGCCATGGCCGCTGACAGACGCCGTAACACGTTTTCATTACAGAAGAAGATAATAATTTAAAGCTCGTTATTGACAGTTCAGATTCACAACTTTGAATTTCGGTCTGAATAAAATAAATATATATATATATTGGTTCGAACACTAGTGGAACGTACAGAGACGCAGGACACAAAAAGAAAAAAACTCACAGTGGTGAAGAATGAAATTCTCTCCTAAACGGACGAAGGTGGTGGTGCCACCAAAAATTCTTCACCAGTCAGTTTTTTTCTTTTTGTGTCCTGTGTCTCTGTACGTTCCACTAGTGTTCGAACCAATATTATTCACATTGTGAACCTTTTAGAAGTGAATATATATATATATATATTAGGATGTAGCATTAACTTATAAAAAATCCTGTCGCAAGTATTGCGTTTCCTGATCTCGAAATCAATTTCCCTAGAGTTATGACAGAGAGAGTTGTCGACAAAATTTCACGTGAAAGTAAAATTTTTGTTACAAATAAGAGATTTAAAACTAAAATGTCGAAAGCTTTAGGAGATAAAGGTTCTACTTCTAAGTAACAACAATTGTATGTAACCTAAAAAGGTAATGAAAAGCAGTACTCGGATAGTATATAACATCTCGGAAATTACTTGGGAATGAATAATTAATGGTTAGTACACTTCACTCAGCATGGTTCTCAGGGTTTTCTTAATTTTGAAAGGTACATCAAATATAATGATTTTAGAAAGCCTAATCACTGCAAGTTGAAGAACTCAGTGGAATGAGGGAAGTTAATGTTGCAACTATGCACAATGGAGGCAAATGATTGACACAAATTTTATTTTTTATTATTCGGTCCGTGGAAATAAATTGTGGTGATCCACTTTTTGATCGCTCCTAATACATCATAGCCCTGAAGCTCCATTTTAAATAATTTATAATTGTATTTATTATATTTAAATATTATAATTAATTATAACATTCATTCAAAAAAATGAAGTAATTTAGATCTCACCAGCTCATTAGAACTCGTTGAAATTAACAGTCATACGTTTCATTGGAAGAGGCAGTGTCTTTTTCCAACAACAATCAACAACAATAAATAATAAATCATATCTACATAATCATCTGATGAAAAATACTGATATTGTGAAATTAATAATTTTGCTTTATAAAATAATAATCATTATATGCAAATAAAAGTGGGGGAACTTTTTTTCTATGAGCAAAACACAAGGCTTAATCAGTTGAAAATGATTAAATAGGCACTCTGGGAAACAAAGGGTCCTTCTTAAAAAATATTAACAATGCTCCAGACTACCGTCGTAAAGGAACCATTGTCAGACATATATTCCTAAACCATGTTGAACTTTTGTCATAGTTTATTATGATTTTATGTTTTTATGCATATTCTAAAAATGAACCTTTTTTATTTCGCAGGCTCCCATTGAGTTAAACTGGCGATTCATAAGCTGATGACCCAACGTTCTACTTAGAAGGCTTCTGAACACTCTTTGAGCAGATTTTAAAGAGAATATAGCATAATATATGTCGATATACACTAAGTTACAAGGCAATATTTTTATCACTTTGTAATATAGTTTAATAGTTACCCGAAAGTAATACATGAATTGTTGAAATAAAATTTTTTCTAAAACAGTCTCGATGTTAAAGAATCTTGTATCTAATTATGAAATAATGCACGATTATTAAAAGAGAGGGGATGATAAGGTTATTATTTTTGCTCTCCTAACACGATTAGTTAATGAACTTTCTCAGCACTCATTAAATGTATTATGCCAACACTTAGAGAAATGTATATAATTTTGATCAAATTGCTACAAAATAATTCTACTGCTTTGATATAAAGGGAATAATAACTATCTGACACAGGTGAAAATTTCAAGTAGTTCACATAGCAAATAGTTTCGGATTTACCCTGACGATTAGATAATTGGGGATTAGATAATTAACCAATGGGGAAAGTAATCACAGTTTAATGGCCTCTGTATCATACAATAGAAAACTGTATTTACCATTAGACAATGTTTTTTATGGGTTATTTCAAGTCTGGTTAATAGGCAATTCAGATCGGGATGAAGGGTATACAAGGATGACATTGGATGGGTGGGAGGAAGTGTAGGTTCATTATAGCCTCTTAAAAGTATGTTTAACTAGTGAAACTACATCATATTATCGGGGTTGAATAACAAAGAGCCTGGAAACTTCAAGTGAGGATACTAAATAATTCGAAGATTAGTAAAAATTTACTTTTTCGACACTTGCCCTTATTATTGATGTAATTAAACTCGAAAGTTGCACCCACAATGAGTAGAATGGGTAATGCAGCCGTAATTGAAATATACTGGCTATTATGGTTATTTTTTCTCTACACAAAGAAAAAACCGTTGTCTCGCCATCTATTGAGGGTGTGGAGAATATATCCATGAATTATGTTTAACATAATGTGGATCGAACAAGAACATCAAGTCATTAATGCACCTGCCCCTTGGAATTCAAATTAAGATATGTTAAGGCTGAATCCCAGTCTTAAAATGTTCAGTCACTTACCTCTCTCCGTCTGTTCCACAAATGCCACCGACGCCACAATATCCTCTGGTGAATGTAACGGTGAGTGCAAGGAAGTGACTCGAAAATCGACTTCAATCCATCTGCAATTACGAAAAGATAAGATAGGTTTCACTTTAGGGAATAATAATACATTGGTATACACATTCAATCTGATGTGTCTAAATAAAGTTATATGCACACACGTATACAACTACAATTCAGATAGATATTATCACTGTGTTTTAGGATATGAGTAGTTTTGAAGGTGATATATCGGTTAAGATTCAGAGCTTCAGGTTGGATTGGACCCGCTTCTTCCCAACTTAATCTCTCTATAAAACAGCATAATTTCCAACACTTATCATTCTATCTAAAATCCCTATTCATTTTCCACCCATACCTCGATTATCCAACATTCTACCCTCTATCACAAACTTCAACTGACCATCGCCTTTTAGCACCCCCTCCATCTGCCTTCGCCTCTCCGTCCCTTAATATTATTCTTAGCACTTCTTCATTGGTTTTTATCTCCTTTCCCCCCACCTTCTACATTCATCGACAAACCCACACCTCAAAATCCTCCAATCCATGCTCCTCATCCTTCCTATAATGGAACAGAAATTTTATCCATGTTATCCATATGTTGAATAGTAATTACACCATATCTTTTTCGGTTTGGTATTAATGTGATATATCATGTGACATATTGATATATATATATATATGGTATATCTATGGATAATTATATATATATATATATATATATGAATAAATCACGTGTATAACATTTGTCCATATCCATATCATTCGTAATTCCAATCGTGCTCTCTGGTGTCATAACTCTCCTTGGCAAACTATAATAATTTAAAATGTGACATACGTGCTCAGCTATTTTTCATGTATCGTTTTTTTCAATGACTTTTACTTTCTTGTATCCGTCATATTTGGTAAAAATATTGACGTAAACCCTACATG
The DNA here is from genome assembly GCA_011762765.2 of Rhinocypha anisoptera. Lineage (NCBI taxonomy): Eukaryota > Metazoa > Arthropoda > Insecta > Odonata > Chlorocyphidae > Rhinocypha > Rhinocypha anisoptera. The sequence continues at coordinate 10,768 of WURS02423431.1, forward strand.
GAATTAAATAAAACTAAACAAGGGTGTGTTGGTGATAATTTACGAGCTTAATTTTTGTTCACCCTTTATAATATTGTATGTGCTTACGAGAAAGATTAAGTTGTACTGCACTGAAAAACTTCATATGATTCTATGTCATGATCGAAGGCTATGGAATCATTAAGCTTAATGTCAGTAAGAGGGGACCAAAATCCACTGCTCTTTGATTGGTAAAAAAATATAGTTTAAGAAGGAATATAACGAAGTAAAGGTTCTCGATCACGAACAATATAATTTCACTGCAAAAAGTTAAATAATTGCGTAGTTTCAGGCGTGCTATTGTGGAATTCAGACATTATAATGATAGGGAGATAGCAATACAATTAACTTTAACAGTGAAGAATAAAAGTAGATTGCCATCTTCATATCTTTATAATGTAAATCGTTCAGCATAGCGTCATCGGAACTTACCAAGAAATTAAGATTAAAGTTGTGATGTTGTGAAATGCAGAGAAATTTTTGGATAAGATATTAATGATTTAGATGAAACTTAAAAAATTGGTATTTGATGTCCACAATTTGCACACTTTAATTCTTTACGTCTAGCTCCAAGCAATTGTAGAAACATACAAATTTCATATCACGGTTAAGCTTGAGACTCACGAAAGGTAACATCTCTAACTTTGAAAATGTTTATTATTATGTTGGGAAAATAATTCCAATTCCAAGATTTTCCAATTTATAGTGTTCATTCAAATTTATAATCTGACCTATATCAATTGAAATAAACATAATAATAAGCTGTATTAGTAGTAGTATTTTTGTTTTTTGGGTGCTTCGACGGCTATGGTCATTTCGCACCTCTTCCAGTCATAGAAAAACCCAATATGGACAAACACAACACCCATGCCCTGGACGGGATTCTAACCCGCGACCATAAAAAAATAACAAAAAACAAATTAGCTGGCGAGCACGCTACCCACCAGGCTAACCCATTCGGCATAATAAACTGTAATATAGAATATTCATTGCAACAAAAAATTTACAAAACGTCCACAGAATTATATAAACTTGTCACGACCCGGGTTTCGGCGTAAACAACATCATCACCAGGTGAGGGAAAAACCATAAAGCTGGGAAAGAAGTGGGAGGGGAAGTGGAAGGGGAATGGACAGTTGGTAAAGAGGATTCTTGCGGGTGGCGGGTTGATACTCAGAGGGGTTGTAGTTATTGGAAGGGGAGGAGGAAAAAGGAAAATTAAGGGAAGAGCAGTAAGGGGGTTTGTGTGAGCAGTACGATGGGAGTGAGGCTATTGTTGGGGTTGGCTAATGGCGGAGAGAATAGGGGAAGGCGCGAAGAACAAGCATTAGTTAAAAAACTTGCAATTTTTATCACGCATAATCTTTAAAATGTTTAACCGTTCCTGTGCCTCTAGCTGTATTCTCCTGTCAGATAACCATAAATACCCTAATTAAATAACTAAAATGACCTCTGTTTCAAAGGTGTTTCGTAAGATTGCTCTTGAATTCATGACTATTCATTAATTCAGGAGCATGCTCTTTCTTATGCTTTCTTGATGCCAACAAAATATTTTCAGTTTGTTTAATGGATTCTGTATTTTATTTTACTGAAAATAGATTATGTTTGTAATGTTTTTTCATTTTACAAATTATGTCCTTGCATGGTTTTAGGTTGAGCTTAAAGGCACTAAAATAAACAACCCCCTCCTCCATCCTTTTTACCAAATGCACACCCTTCATTCCACCCCCCCCCTTCCCTATCGTTTTTTTCCAGCTATAAATATAAAGTATGCTTCACTGCTTTCCATCACCTGATGATGACGTTATTTATGTCGAAACCCGGGTCGTGACAAGTTTATATAATTCATTGGACCTCTTGTAAAAGTTTTGTTACAATAAATATGATTTCGTTCCACAAAAAAGAACCTGAGTGTTTCTCACGTAACCCAGTGATTACATCGAATATTGAGAAAAAACTTTCAGCAGGAAAGAATAGCTGAAACAAACAGATGAGTCCCATTGGCATGGAAAGATAAGCCTAAATATGGTGTGCATGTTTCGTCCTTTTCATAGAAAAAAGTTGTTGCATTGGCCTAAAGTTGTGTGTAAGCAGTAGAAAAATTGATAAAATAGTCGTTTTTCAGATATTTATATTTATCCACTGTGTGGTAACATTTTTACGGATATATTAAAGAAAAATAACATTAAAAGCAATTATCTTACTGAATCATACTCAGACGATTTAAGAAAGAGTATTTGACGCGATGAAAATTTTTTTCTTATTTAGACAATATGAAACTCTCTCTGGCGTTAGGAATTACTTATAATTACTTTTAAAATACATATAAAGTGCTACTATCGTTTGGGGATTGTTTGGTTGTTCCACCGGGTCAAACTCTGCACTTTCGCCGACAAGTGTGGAGCAGCCGAGCAACCTATACCAATACCATACGCCGGGAAAACATCAGTTACTTCTTCACTACTCCCGCCTGTGAAATTGGTGTCTAATTGTACTCTAAATCACAAATATAATTATATAGTTGTTAACGGAAAGTGCTTGGAAATATAATGGCAAGGGTAGTTATTTTTATTTTAAATGAAAAAAGAGAAACACCATGGGAAAAAATTCTAGTGGAAGACACCCTCCGCATAGCATATGTATAAATAATTTAAAAAATAACAGCCCAAATATTAAAACTTGACGGTCATGACAGTTATAAATACAAATATTACTCATCTACCGTAATAAGTCACGTTAATACAGCAGAAATAATTTTATTTCCATAAAACGAATACTGGAAAACTAAGAAAAAAGATAGAATATATTCGGATATTAGGATGCAAAGCAGTTTTTGAAGTTTAGACTACGTGAAAATCCGACGTGGCATGCCTGTTCCCCTTGGGGTTGAAGTGGCAATTGAGGAATAATTCAAAACGATGCGTGTAGGTAATATATGCGTGATATGACATATATCTTCGTCATCGTATGTTCCTCTGCCCCATCAGCGGGTTTCCTCATGGTTGTCTTCTCCACTCTCCCCTCTTTTCTCAGGCAGTCTCCTCGTATTGATATTAACCACCATTTGCTCTCACTTTTCCTTCCCCTTTACCTCTTCCCTTCCGCCAGCTCTTATTTCCAAGTCACCAACAAACAATCTCTTGTCACCCAATGTGCAATATATCTCTTATTTCTTCCTCTTATCTTTTCGGTCTACTCCCCTCTCCTCTTAATACCTCCTCGTTCTTCACTTTATCCTTCCAGTTCACTCTCCGTCCATCCTACTCCATACCCATTTCTCCAGAGACTACACTCTCCTGCCGACCGAGTTAGCCTGGTGGGTAGCGTGCTCGCCGGGTAACCCAAAGGTCGCGGGTTCGAATCCCGCCCAGGGCATGGTTGCTGTGTTCGTCCATATGGGTTTTTCTATGAATTGAAGAGGTGCGAAATGACCAAAGCCGACGAAGCACCCTATAAACTAAAATACTACCACTACACTCTCCTTTCGTCATGCTCGTTTATTTCCCAAATCTCTGACCCAAATACAGAGGACCACACTCCATATGTTCCTCCACATTGCTTGTCTCTTCTTCAGATCCTTCTTCAATGGTCCAAAGAGGAGCCTCTATTCTACTTTGGATTTCCTATTTCACTATCGCTTTATTTTATTAGATTTGATTATTATAATTTTTATGCAATATAGTAGGATATGTGTTACACACACACACATATATATATAATTAATTGTACAAACAATTAAAATATAATGACATGGGTATTTATGCATATCTATGTATTTTTTAGGTATGTACATGATGTATTCCTGCACATGCGTACACTATATGTGTGTATGTGTACAATTATATATATTTATGTACGTATAATAATAATTTTCTCATATCATTTTTACACACACAGTAACTATACCATCTGAGTAGTATTTGGCAGGTTTTCACATACCCTTCCCTTATTGTGCGGGTTTGGGTGTTTTCCTGAACAGTGAGTTTTTTGTCAATGGTAAGAGTCATCTATTATTATGTTTTTCCCACACATTTGTCAATATTTTTCTACACGGTTAAAAATTATATTTCATTATAGCATCATTCTACCCTATGTTTTTATAAAAACTGTCAGTCTGTTTATTTGCCATATAATATTTGTGACAAGTAGTTAGGGGTGGAAGAATGGATTATTTAGTCTCGATCTCGCCCCATTACAAAGGCCATTTATTATTGTAATTATTATCGCTACTCCTCTTCCTATCTCCATCGAACGAGATATATCCCCAGTTATCATACTACCAAAACAAGTGAATCTCTCCACTTGCATAACATGCAAGTGGAGAGATGCTTTTTTCTTCAGAAAGGCGCTAGGAACAGTAAATACAACAAAAATGTAGTGATTGTAAGGTATTAGGATGACTTTACACTCTAGCAAAGAAAAAGCACAACTAAAAATATAAGTTTAAACCTGAATTTTCACTTTATCAATTCCGCATATTAGACCTAGAAATAGAGATGTTTCATATCATCGACATCAAGGTTAAGCCTTTGAATCCTAGGAAACGCTGTCTTATTCCAAGAGGAATGACACAATGGAGCGGAATGATAAAAGATGCTCGCTGGAGCAAAAACGATGATGATGATCGCGGAAATCAAGACGTCATTTGAACGACATAACGAAGGTAAGAGAATTCCATCAGATAAAGAGGTCATGTGGAAAAAGCAGTAGGTGCTTTGTCTTTGTATGAAAATACTCCATTGTTTTGAGGATCCATCAAATTTATCAATACAATAAAAGGGTTAGACCGATAGATAACCGATGATGAATAATTTAAAAAATAAGACTAACAAATTCTAGAAGTTGAATAGTTTCACCTGGAGCCTTGCCTTTTGCAAGAATGGCATTAAGAGTCAATTAAGAGCTAACGCTGTTACGGTCAAAGGCCAGGATCGGTAACGACCTATCGAAAAACAGACAACAATAAAATGTAGACTAGCTAATAATACTGTGTGTAGCTCTTTGAATACGATGAAAAAATCTTTGGGCCTCGTGTCGGTGTTGCATCCTTGATATATGGTACATCCAACAACCGACACTCACTGTAAGTTTTTATAAGAATTATACATGTCAAAATAGAAAAATATCCACTCACAAATATCAACTGACATTCTCCCATAGAGGGATTTTATGGATGCGGCGATGATAACAAATATATATCCTCCATGTTTATTTGAGTAGTTTAATCTCATTATTGAGTCGCCCATTTTTTATATTTTCTGGTTTCATAGCCCTCCATATGAAATATGCCAGAAACCTTTTATTTTCCTGCCTTTACACCGAATGAATGAGTGATTTCATTTTTATCAGAAATTCGTTTCCTCACGGTACACAATCCCATGTTTCTATTTTTTAAACATTCTCTCTCTTATTTCAATATGTAATAATATTTAAAAAATAATGAATTTTTAATGTTATTCCACGTTACTATTCTTCCCCACCAACTTCCACTATGATTGAAAGAGAATATAAGAAACTGAAGAACTTCTCACACTCGGCCTAATAACGCATGCTGACTTTATACAACTATCACTAAACGACCTTATCGTAGTAGTAGTATTCTAGTTTATAGGGTGCTTAGGCGGCTATGGTCATTTCGCACCTCTTCAATTCATAGAAAGAACCCTATTGGACAAACACAACACCCTTGCCCAGGACGGGACTTGAACCCACGACCTTGCCGTCACCATCAGTAGCAGAGGTATCTGGAGCCGAAGATCTGCGCGGGACGCCCTGAAAGCGGGTATAATCA
>WURS02423450.1:0-16575 GCA_011762765.2 Rhinocypha anisoptera
ATGTAATTAAAGAGTGATATTTAATCCGGGGGGAATGTGGCTCTTGAGTATTGTTATGGTGGCTGATTCGATTGTACAGACTTCAATAGGTGGTACGTGGGTCGGGAGGGAGTGAATTATAGAAATATTGAAACATTGTAACATTCATCAAACCTTAGCTTGTGTGTAGTAGGTCCCTTTGGTGGTGGGGTGGGGGTGGGGGGAAAGGAATTCGGTGAGGGGAAGGGTACGTTTGTGGTGTGGATGGAAGAGGGACATTAGGGAGAAGCTGAAAAAATGAATAAGTATATGATGGAGAGAAATGAGTGATGATGGTGATGTAATTAAAGAGTGATATTTAATCCGGGGGGAATGTGGCTCTTGAGTATTGTTATGGTGGCTGATTCGATTGTACGGACTTCAATAGGTGGTACGTGGGTCGGGAGGGAGTGAATTATAGAAACATTGTAACATTCATCAAAGCTCAGCATGTGTATAGTAGAGTGGGCGTTCTATGTACGAAAACCGTTTTCACTACTCCGCTGAGTGACGCAGCTCCTGACAGCATAGGGGTATTTCATGGCCTACCAACGGAGATTTAAACTTGACGACGATGAATCATGCCCAAACTGCCGACCTGTAAAAGAAGATGTCGAGCATGTGTTTTTCCTCTGCCCGCTTTTCACCCGGGAAAGAGAGGAACTGCAGCGGTTCCTTCGGCAGCAGTTATCGCCAGACAACATCGTGCATCTGACGCTGGCCTCGGAGAGGAACTGGAATGCAATTGCGGAATACGCCGCACGCCTCCTAAAGTGTCTACGAAAGTTTGAACAAGAGAGAAAAGGTCAGCCCGTGACCTAAAATGTATGAAGGGAAAAACTAGCCCATCTGTCCCCCATTAATGCCTGACGGCGGTCCCGTGGGGAGGCATTTTAAGAAGAGGGAGGTGGTTTTTTTAGTGAGTAGAAATCTCATACTTTTTTGGAGCACGGGCACCACTTCGTCTTATAAAGAATTTTCCCCTCCTTAAAAAAAACATAAGGAAGAAGAAGAGGCGAGGCTGGGAAGTGACAGGTTATATTAGAGAGTCACTATAGATAAACCAATCTTCGGATTGTAAACGCAGTACGATGGCTAATAAAGGTAACTAAACAATGCTCTGGTGCTTTTCCCCACACCACCACTCGACCGGAGATGTAGGTTTATTGGTGCGGGGCAGACGGCTGTGAGTGGGGGCTTGGCTCTATGGTGCGGGCGCCAGTTTGGTCTTTTCCCCGATCGAATTCTTCGATCAAGCTGTTGAATTTTAAATCCGCACGGGGTAAATGTATAGGAAATTAGGCTAAAACTGACTTTTTTTTGCTAGAAAACCTTAAAAGTGAAATACTATTTTCTGTTTTACAAGTTTAGGAAAAACAAAAACGTAATTACGAACTCTCGGGCCCTCGTTGAAACCTAAAAAAAAAGTTGTAATCGTCGCTTCATGAACAATCCTCGCTTTTTATTTTAAACCATTTGCACTTTTTTTCAGAATTACAATGCTCCCGAAAATGTTTATATTTCCCTTTCTGGTGCACTTTTAATTCCCGTGCCGTGTTCCTCATGTTAAATAGCTTTTCTAGATTTCTCGATTTCGTCGCGTACTTCGTGGAATTTTTCCATTATGCACGAAAAATGGATGAACTACGTCAGTTCCACAAAATGATTTTTCTCTTGAATTTCACGAATCGGGGTTTCGACACTCTTCGGGTGTGTGAGATGACGAAGATGACAACAAAGTTTCGAAACCCGGGTGGCGAAATAAAAAATAATTAATCTTGCGGCATCGACGAAGTTCATCCATTTTTCGTCCATTGTCTATAACTTTCTCTCTCTCTCTCGCTCTCCCGCGTTCCCGGGTACCGCAAAATGCCCGCATCTCAGCTTACGAAGGTCGCCGCCAGGTGGACGACGGAAGGGAGAATGTGGAGGGGAGGGAGGGGGGCCGTCTCCGCGATATCGGGAGAGGATTGGAGGGGAAGGGGAGGGGGAGGGGAAGATCGTTTTAAGAACACGTTCACATTCAAGAACATCAGCACACGCGTACAAAGAGGGGACTCCCTTCTTTATTTTTTCAATTCCCTCTCGTCTCTTTTGGCACTGTTATTTTCCCAGGGACAGCGGGGAGGAGGGGAGGGGAAGGAGGATAGGGTTTCCCACTGCGAGCGTCGGAGTGTCGGAGGTCGAGGAGGGGCAGCGTGAAGGGAAAGGTCCGCTCCGGCACAGGTGCGCTCGGTCGTTGCGCAATTGTTTCGCGTGCAGTCCGTGCGTGGAGTGGGAGAGTGAGATCGACCCCTTCTTCCTCTCTCCCCCTTCCTATCCCCCTCCCTCTACCCCTCCAGATGACTCGGAGAGGTGCGGGGGGAGTGGGGAGGAGGAGGGGTGGGGGTACGAAGAAGAAATCTCCCTCCCTCCCGGGGTGGACTCGTCAGGGGGCGCCTTTCGGTCGTGTTGCGCCCTGGTCCAAGTGGTCATTCGTGGTGATGAACCGACCAGGCTTCATTCATTTGTATATATAAGGACACTGGAATTTACACTTACAAAAAAACCTCTTTATTCCGACAAGTTTCGTGTACTAATTATCCTCGTTTCTCAGAATATGGATCGTTTCTCTACTGACTATAGCGTTGATCAATTTTCGCGTTTGGTGGATAGCCCTGTACTGCATTCCACCAGGCAGTCGGGAAAAACATCATTTTTATACGAGAATAATCAGGCCAGGGATATTTCACTAGGGGTAGTTGGGATTCTAAAGCTCGATGAAACACCTGGATTCAAAAACTCACCATTGTATTTACTGCAGAAATAATCTGAATGACTCCTCCATTTTCATTCTGCTGTTGTCTTTTTTTTTCTCTAAATAAAATAAAAAGGTGAAATGAATTTGTTATCGGGTCACCCTGGCGCAAGAAATAATTTGACTTGTGTTGTTTAGCGTTGATGTATTAAATGTATGGAACCCTTTTAATAGCAAGGAGCCATATTGAATTATTGTCATTTCATAACGGTTTAACGTCGTAATACGGAAGGAGTTATTGGCAATGGCTACGGATGTTGTTTCGATACTCACGTTGAGAGTTGATTGCAGTAGAGAAACTCGATTAACGGCCTCATAGAGAGGGGGCAGGGGGTCGGTAGCATGATCCGGGGGTGGGGGGGGGGGGGAGAGGAGAATTACACTGACTAAACAAGGGAGGAAACTCCACGAAGAAAGAGATTCTACGAGTATTATTGAGAATTGTAACACGACTTAAGCCTGTGTGACAGAGTATTAATCATGAAAAACGTGATTATTCACATAATTATTCCGACGCCGCCTCCAAGTTCTCCAACTGCTGGTGGTTCAACATGTCGGATTCTTATTCATTAGGATATTCGAATCGAATCTTTGTAAGATTCGAATCGAGGTTCTAAATCGAGGAAAAAGTGGATTCGACTCACCCCTAGTAATAATATTAGGAAAAGATTCGGAATGCATTGCTTACGCCATGGAGACATTGAAAGACGCGTGGTCTCCTTGAATTGGTCCCTCGAATTTACGAGAGCCTACCATAAATATCAGAACACCTTTTTATTTCTCTTCGCATGATACACACTCACGCATCGTCTATGTCTTTAATTTAAATAAATGAGGGGATGCAAATTGCAATTTCCACTTTTTAAAAATAACTTCTCCTTTATACCCGACATGTTTTGGTGTGCTACACCACTATCAAGTCTGGTGTACAATGGTGTGGTACACCGAAATATGTCGGGAATATAGAAACAGTTTTATAAAAAAATGGAAATTGCATATTGTTCCTCATTTAATTGATTATGGATCGTTTCCACCATATTTCACCTGACTCTATAACTTTGATGGCGACACCACTTCAGATACTAAGGAACATATCGTCATTAATTACAAATAAACATCTTCATCGCACATCCTCGTCATTCAGAGGAGGATTTTATTACACCCCTCTTGTAAACTCTCTTTTCATCAGATATTGAAATAATATAGTAAAGTCTGAATATACAAATTGAATAAGTATATATAATATTTTTCCACAGAATTCATTTCGCGTTTCGCCGTGAAAAGACATCGTCGCTTTATGTACCTGACGATTCAGTGTCACGGTGGAACGCGTAGTTCGAAATAAATTCTGTGGAAAAATAGGATACATATATATATATATATATATTCTTTTTGAAATCATGGATAAACAAAACTTCGACGAATCAAGACGTAAATTTTAAACAGTAAACCCTGGTTTTACCAACGATAGTATACATTAATCGTCGATTACTTACCGACATGGCCATTTTTCGTGCTCCACCAACGCAAATCAACTGGAATAGTAAATAAACTTTGTTATAGTAAATAAATGTTAACGTTGTTGACACTGGAGTTGAACAAAGAGAGATTTGTTTAAGTCAAAGACCCGAAAAATCATTGCTGATATGTGATAATTTAATAATTTAATAAAACATACTTTAACTAATTTTAATTAAGTTAATTTTTTATTAACAATGTGTGTTCTAGTGTTTTCCCGGTGAATAATCTTGGTAAAAATCTCTCTGGTCACCCACCGGGTCCAACATTTCGATGTGCGACTCGCCCATCGAAACGTTGGAGAAGAACATGGAGAACCTGACCCGGTGGGAAACCCGAGATATTTTATCAAGTTTAATTAACAAGTTAATGAGAACCTAAAATAGCAGTATGATGATTCGCGAAAAAACCTGATCTATTAATTTCAGTAACTGTTAATAACTGTTCTACCTAAAGAAATGCGTAATCTATTACTTAAATTACAACTTTTCCTGTCTTTTGTCGACCGCGGAAAAATTGATATTTTATAAATTTTCTTCCATCAGCGTACCTCCCGTGCTTTTGTTAACCCTTCCAATTGTGTGACGTTATGTTTCGTGATCGGGAATGGTCGGAGGAAGACAACTCTTAGCAACATAACTCTTAGCTTATTCCGTTTGTTCAACATCAGCATTCCAGCTCTCGGGGGTATAAATTTCACTCGAAGTGATTTCATCGAGGCGATAACGTTGGCATTGTATCACCTCGGTAAAATCTGTCAATCTGTCCGCGAATTCGAACCAAGGCCCTTAAGGATGGGACGCCATAAAGCAATCTAACGTCATCCCACATACGCGAGAATCGGTCGGAAAAAAAAAATAAATTACACTATTGCAGAATACCACTTCTCTCCGTCGAATTCTGAAGAAATCGTGGAGGGAAATTATAAAAAACTTCGCCGTTACCACTTAATATTTTACTGAGAGACACTTTAAGCTGAGACTGTGGAATTATATCACATTAAGGAGATGGAATAAGAACCCTGCGATTCCACTGTCAATTGTCCATTTCAACCAGTTTCACCGTTACAACACCATCATCGGGAATGATTCCAGTTTACCGTGAATTTTCGAAGTTTTTATTCGATCTTCGCAATAACCATCACGACTCGATTTTCAACTTCTCATTGACATATTCCGGTGGAAGGTGAAGAAACCCGGTTCGTAAAATAATAATATGTCACAAAAAATGTATAAATTTATTATAAATGTGGGAATCACAAAATTATCGAAATTCATTTATCTTCAACGTGGAAAGTTCCCAAAAAATCAAACCGTACTACAATACAAATCGTGAGCAATTTTTTGGGAGGATATTTCTATAGCGTTGCATACGCTCAAAAATCTGCTCGGAGATCGGTGCTCCAAAAGTTTCGGCTTTCCCAGGCTAAGTTTCGGTCCCTCGAAAGATATTTTTCATGACGTCAGTTTACAAGATTCGCAGTTCGAGGTTACTTTAGTTTCTTTGAATTCCCATCGACCTAATGATACCGACATATGAAAGGTGCCGATTGCAACAACACTCCTGCGGTGGTTCTCAAGTGCCAGTCCCAGTTCTTTATTCTTCTTCAGTCCCAGCTCTTCAGTCTTCTTCAGTCCCAGTTCTTAAGTGCCAGTATGCCAGACGGCTTTTACGATATCCTCTTTGTCTGCCCAACGGATGGCAGAGAAACAAATTATAATCACTTTTCACTTGCAAGTGAATATTAGACAAATGCTACTCCGTACGGTTTTCGTTCTAAGCATTACGGAATTGAATCTCAGTTTCAAAGTGACCACTATTTTCCATGACGTAATTGTAGAATGCTATTACGGCTCGGTTGCTTGCAACCGCGACAACCATTTTTCAAGTTCGCTCGCGTCTCGTATTGACTGCGCGATGCTGGAGTTTCATTCGGATGGACGGAGAACCGCGGTGGACCCAAGACTCGCAGTAAATTGTATGAGTAATGATCGCACCGTTGTATATTACTGCACGTTCGAAAATTTCAAGGATAAATGCCACGTGCGTTAATTTATTCACCTGCGAGCAAAAACTTTGATTAATTGGCTGCCTCGGCATAATGTGTTTTCTATGAAAGTAGCTGTTTAGTCGTTTTAATATGATCGGTATTAATTTGATTTATGAAATCGTTTGTAGGAGGTCGCGGACATGAATATGCATAGGAGTGACGTCACGGCACCTGAATGCTACCTGACAGGTGCTTGTATTAGCAGTTGATACGGTCCGGATGAGTAACTTTTTTTGTGCCAAGCGCCATAAAAATCGTTACTTTATGAATGGAGGCAGCGTAGGAGACAGCATGTTCAGTCAGAAATATCAAATGGATTTACATTCTCCTTTTATTTTGAAAGAGTGGCTTGGTAGGTTGAAATTCTGTAGACCTTAGTGCGCGGTGCATCTTTCGAGCGTTAAATATACCATGGTGCACGCCGTTCGATCTTTAATGTCTTGCTCTCGGGTTATATTTTTATTCCGCGGAATGAATTATTATTGCTTTTAAGATACACTTTTCAGTCGCTTTCAAGGCTGAGAAAAAAATGGTATCCCCATGACTATTGACCAATCCGAACGCAGCATATAATATCAGTGAAATTACCTTTTTATAAACTTCTAAGGTTAGTTTTTAGAGAATTTATTGAGCATTTTTTCTCATCTTGAAAAAAGACTATGGATGTTCAGTATGTATACAAAGATAAACACAATATACGTAATAATACCGTGTTTACGTGGAAATGAATCACATACTGGACTAATGTAAGAGTAGTTATATTCCATTATTTTTAAATTTCATAAAATAAAACTTATATATTTGATACTTGTAAAACTATTTCTATGGATGTCATATCACTAAACAGATGTCGTGAATTTCTTTATTGAGGGTACTTTCATAGTTATCAAATGAGGATGTATTTAACGGAGTACATCTTCCCGGGGTACCATCATCTGAGAGGCTTGGCTTCGTTGTGTACGTGATATTCTTATCTTAACACATGAGACAAACTTGAAGTTTAGACAGCGGAAAAAAATTTCATACAATGCGAAATTATAAAAAGTGTGAATAAATATTGATAATTTGTTTAATATTGTTTACTAGTCAATATAAATCGGCATTTAGGTTTTTCCTCCCTGGGATTAAATTTTGGCCCGTCTTTCAGCGTTAAAAATTTCATTTTCAATTTTATTTTGCCTTAAACGTGACCGAGACCCGCCGAATTACCTAAATGATTATATGAAAAGCCTTTGGTTTTTTTACAGGAAAAGTTGCCGTAAACTCCGAGAAATGTCATTTTAAATCGCGATTGAAAATCGAATAGTATGTGTGTTTACTTGTTGAGACGGAGGGGTTTTTCAAACACTCCCTTATGACGTCTCTCGCAGCCCAACGCATTTATTCCTAAGAGTATGTATTTTAACTGGGAGGGAAGACACCGAGATGCTAATATTGCCCTCAAAGAACTTTTTAGCGTCGTTCAATCTTTATTCCCATGAGACCAGCGCTAACTCCACAATAAAACTACAATTTCTCTTACATCATCTTATCGTAGTGTCCATTTATCAGAGTCTTTCTTCCTTCTGTTACTTTGAGATGATAGAGTTCCAACAGAACTTAGCCTGAACTCATATCTGATAACAGAGGTCTCCTCTGTATAACCCACCATGTTTGAATTTCAGGGCAAGAACAAAATTTCATTCTAAATTTTCGTACATTTGGTGTCGGATGAAATGAAATCCAAGGTTGTTAAAAATTCCTGCGTCGTGGTTTGCGATTATCTAAGAGTAGATCAGGATTTGTATAAAAACGCACAAAAGCGATGTAGGTCATTTCTTAACGCAAAAGAATTAGGTGCGGTGTATAAGACAATGTCAAAATACAGCATCACAAGTGTCCGATAGCGTGTGATCGAGGATCAGGGATCCCCACTTTTCCCAAAAACTCAGGTCATGGATGTTCCAGATCCTTTCTCTCGGTTACGAAGATGATAAATAAATTAGCATCCTTGGATTCCAGTAGAATTTTCTCAAATGAAACGCTAGGAATATGGATGAGGGAACCTACTGTGGGTCTGTGCAAACTGAGCGGTCCTCAACTCCAACTCACGGCGACAAAGCATTTGTAATAAACGTTATTTTTAATTATTACCATGTAAATTTGCCGCAAGGTCATAGATTTATGGCGATCCGTCCGATTTCAATCACATTAAATGACCGAAAGTTAAGGTCGTAAGTAATACACAAGGTCGCATTAATAATTTCTTTGGATAATGTTGGGAACTTCAAACCGAACATTTTCCCATCTCTGGGAAACGAGAGATGCAGTCCCTCGACTTCAAAGTCGCTAAAAGCATTGCCAGTGGCGTTCGGAAGATCGATTGAAAAGCCCATACAGAAAATATAAAAATACTAAATTCCATTCCAAACTATTTATGTGCTAAGTTTCGATTTCTCTCAGTTACTTTCAAGTCGGCAGAAGGGGTTATCATGACTTTGTTTTATAGAAATAAAAATGAGCGCCTTCTGGTAATTCGTCTTAACTCCCTACAAATACAATTTGTTATTAGAAATAAAATTTGAGTCTACGGTAACGAATGATGATGATAATATAGTCACACACTTTCCAAAATAAGACATTTGTTTCGCATACTTTATGATGTATAGATAATTATGTGGAATAATCTAAAATAATTTCCCTAAAAATATCAGAATTGTAAGTACATATATGTAGAAAATTTTAAACAATATGCCGCAGTGAATGTGTGATATTCAATTATTCAAAATGATAATAAGGAATAAATAAACATACTCTCAGTAATCACTCAATGACTAATTTATTGACGACACGGGTCGCGATTCATCTGAAGCACCTGAAGATGGCTTCGATAATTCGAACCCCGGATCGTCAATAAATTCCTTGCGTGGAATGAATGAATGTACGTCAATTATTCTACAATGTGTTGATTCCACCAAGTCACGCCTGTATCCACCAATTACGAAAACAGGTATGTGTTACCGATATCATTACGGACTTTAAAGTCCAAAATTAATTCAATAAACAGAAAAGAGACTGAAAACATTCAAGAAGGAATACGTCGAAATCCTCATTCTGTCGTGCGACAACGCGTGCAGCGGAATTTCCTCATCCTAGATCCGAATTGGAGTGAATGTAGAAATTGATGTCGTTTGCAACCAGGGTACATTTACGTCAAAAACATCTCATTTCTTTGAGTTTCTCTGAACCGAAAGGTGATTTTTTCCTTAATGATTCTTTTGGGATATTATATTAATTTTTAAATAATATATTAATCCTTATTTTCATAATCTATAACATTAATTAACTTCCCAGGATCAATTCATTTATAAATAAATTTAACTATTTTTCATTTCAATATTTATGTTGACTTAATGAAGTTGACTCGATGGTTGCGTTCGTTTCTTGTTATTTTTTAATAATTTCCGAGAATGACATGGAGCACTAAATCGGGGTCTCATTTGCACTGAAGAAGAGTCCCATTAGCGAATCCCATTGGCCTCGTGTAGGAAAGCATAGCACTTCGGTTACCATTTTTCATAGCACAGGTCATGGGGGCATGTCATCCTTATTGCCTTTTGCTTATTGTTACTTTTCATAATTGTCGACGAAAATTATAATCAGAGAAGTTACGTAAAGTATAAACTTTGAGGACCTGCATGACTAATTATCGAACGCTATTCATTTTCGCGCGGGATAATGGGAAGAGTTCTGCTTCTTGTCAGAATCGATTTTCTATCCGCGTTCTTGATTTGTCTCTGTTTTGCATCCTTACGTGCGTGGGGATACAACCTGTCTCGCCTCATTTGGAAAATAAAATTATTTCGAAATGGGAACAAGATACGACCCAAATATGCCAGAAAACCGAACTTCTTTAAAAGAAATCTCTCTCTTCCTGGAAATGTAGGTTTTGAAAACATGACTTCCCCTGACGACTTTCGGGAGTCATTAATTTAAAAAAAAATTATAGTTGTATTTGCAAATAACTCCTTTTAATACGCAATAATTTGGAGAACTCAGAGACTGGCTGTTATTGTAAAACATGATATCTAATTTTCTGAGAGATAGTTGAGGCCAAGACTTTTTGTGTGATTCCGTTGTGATGATAGGGAGCGTACTAAATCTTTACGATCCTCATTATGCACACATAATTATTATTCAACCGGTTTCACAAGTCTGTAGGAATATGCATACCTATATAGTTTGTGGATCGCAAAGATCCGTTTCCTATCTCCATACTCGTATTCATTATGGGACCTATATCGGATTTTTGATCAGTTTTTATATCTAATTCGTTAATTTAGTAATTGAATTCCAAATAATATTATTTTTATTCAATAATAATATTAATAGTTTCCTTGATTTTACACAAATTAAAGCGACAAAAAATGCAAACCTAAGAACAGATTAGTGAGCGCCATAGTTATCAGCGCATCTAGAGCATCTCATCTTTAGCATCTAGATAATGCAGTTGGTGAAGAGAGACATTGTTATTTCTTTATATATTTATTGAAACGACCGGTTTGATCGAATAGTCAACATCTTCAGGCCACCTGAAGATGTCGAATATTCTAAGATGTCGGCTTGACCTGAATAAGTGGGAAGACTAAGACTATTCGAGGAAAACCGATCGTTTCAATACAAACATCGAGGAATCACAAAGTTTTGTTGTTTCTCTTCATCGTGAATTTCCACAAAGTTGATCCTAATGGCAAGACAATCGGAAATTATTACAAGAAGATGAAATTTTACTTGAAAAGAAGTAGCTCACTTTCGGTTGTCGTCAGTCACATTTTAACACTTGTTTCACATAAAGTTTCGCAAGCGTAGGGAATCCGACCCAGTTGTTCAGGAAAGACACGAAGGGAAGAGGTTTTTTTGATTGTCAGTTAGATTGGAGAGGCACGCAGAAAAAGGAACACCCATGGAAATTGGGGTGTGCATGCCATTTTTTCGGGGGTATCCCTATAACAAGGTCAAGGTTTGGCCTTTATTTATCATCCGTTTTGCCAAAAGCCCGCCTTCGCAGCCATTCGATTCTCCCATCAATCTGGCTGGAAGGGCTCAGTCAGGTGGGAGAGAGGCTTCCACCCTTCCCGTTCCCTTCAAGGTGTAACGGTGCCCTTTGCTTTGAGAAGCGACCCGGATTTCGGCGTCTCCCTCTCTTTCTCTCTCTTGCCCCCGTCGTTCGTCTTCCGGCAGCAGTGGCCCATCTCCCTGCCCTGTCCTCTTCCATCCTTGTTTGCTCGTGCCCTAGTGATCCATATGTTTGTGAGGAAAAAATATTTAAAAACCGAGAAGGATCGGGATCCCGTGGTAAAGTGGCTTAGGCCCCTAAAAGCGTTCGAACGTGTGATTGGCATATGGCCGAATAACACACTTAAAAAGGTCCACTCGACTCGTGTCCCAGGAGATAAAAAGCTGAATCTTCCTATTGTGTAAACAAGGCGCCCTTTCGCCCGAGACTCCTTTCTTGCCCCCGCCTCCCCCCCCTAACCTCCCTCACTTCCTTCCCTCCCTCCCTCCTCCATTTCGTAGCACCCTGGAGGGGGCAAGCGAATGGAATCCTTACGTTGAGTTTTCAAAGCAGTAGCTCAGGGGTGTCAGTGGGAGGGTGAGGTGACGCGCTCGTGAGGAGGCGGTTACTCATCGGGAATTGTTTGGAACTTGTTATCGTCCCGATGATAATGGGGTAGTAGACGCGAGCGTAGCCGAGGGCGAGTAACCGGTGGTGACCTAGGGCCGTCGAGCGCCTTTTAAGGTATGATTGGGGAGTATTGGTCATCGTTTTCACCATTTCCGTCGGATTCCGAACTTGAATCACGTTTACATCCGTCGTAAAACGCCAAAAGTCGAAATTCAGGAAGGGGTTTAAATAGCCTCTGGATTCGACTCGACTTTTGGCACACGCCGTTTAAAATAGTTCTTCCTTGTATATATACATAACCGCGCATGTATCCAAAGACCTGAGAAAGGGTTTCTTTTTTATGTGAGTCAAGAATGAATTAATATTCATTTCAACACGGTTTGGTTACAAGTTGTTGTTTTTTTACGGCTGAAATGTGTGAATGTCACGTGAAAAATTCGTCTATCCTTGAAGCCTTCAGTTTTATTTTTACCCCCTGTGTATTTGCTCTCCACATTCTTCGGTTATCTATCGACTTTAATCTGTTTGGGATCTGTATTGTTGTCATTATGAAATATAATCTCAACTGGCATACTCTTCCGTAGACGGTTATTTAAATTTATATTTGCTTTTATTTTTACAATAACTGTAAATATAGTCAAAATCAATAAAAACTATGTTCTTCAGAAATTAAAATAATTTTTACCATGAAAACTTAATGTAGTAAGCCGTCATTTGGGAGGAAATTCATACTCGAATTCCAATGTTCTTAAGAATATACTAAACTATATATGAGTTGTGATTTATTGTACCGAATAATATAAGGTATGATGTAAGATAAGGTTTGATAAGATGTAAGATAATCAGAAAGCTTGCGCATTTTATTGAAAAAATGTATAGGGTATTGCGTTTCAGCAAGGTAATTGTAAAACTTATTTAAAAGTATTACTGTGTCGAATATTGGATCAAAGTTACTTAGGATAGAAGAATGTTCTCTTTTAAAATGTAAAGAATATTCATTCTAATTTTTTTTCGTGAATCTTCGGAAAACCTGTGAATAATCGTTTCCCAAATAGTCAAGGTCAGTCGGCCAAGGGAATGCTTCCACATTTCTTTATTTATAGCGAATGTTGAAGCAATTTGGGCACTCCGATTGTGTCGTCGGAAATTCCTCTTCACCGGTTGACCCTATTACGTCCGTGTATCCGCCGGGAGTATTAGGGCGAATGGGGATTCAATGTCCGTTCGATGGGGCAGTCGTAGGAGAGGAGGTGGCGAGGGATGCCTAGTGACGACGTCCCTCCCTCTCTTAACCCCCCCCACTATCCTCCCCCCAATATCCTCCCCCCTTACCCCCCCCCCCTCCCCCCCCTGACTGGCCTCTTCCCAAACCGGGGTCGAGGGGAGTGGCGAGGGAGGAAGGGGGGGAGAGAGTGGGAATGGTAGAAGGCAAGAGATTGGACTGTCAGGCTCTGTTTTCTGAGACGGTCTGCACATCGCGGCGAGGGTGAAAAAAGACAGAAAAATAAACGTAGCGACGAGGGTAAGCACTGCGAGATGTGGTGGGGATGAAGACGCTGC
The DNA here is from genome assembly GCA_011762765.2 of Rhinocypha anisoptera. Classification (NCBI taxonomy): domain Eukaryota; kingdom Metazoa; phylum Arthropoda; class Insecta; order Odonata; family Chlorocyphidae; genus Rhinocypha; species Rhinocypha anisoptera. The sequence goes on from WURS02423450.1 coordinate 13,609, forward strand.
CCCTGACCCTATTCTTTCGCGACCCTTAATAATAGAGTAAAAAAGGATGAACAAAAAAGGGCGAGGGGGTGGATTCGGACATCTGAGAAAAACTTAACCCCATTCATTGCGGAATTGAGAGATTGGACCTCCTCCTCCTTCGCTCACTCTCTCTCTCTCCCTCTCTCTTTCACTCCCTCCTTCTGCCCTCTCTCCCTCTCTCTCTCTCCCCCTCCCTTCTCTCTTTCTCTCTCCTCTCTCTCTCTCCCTCCTCTCTTTCTCTCCCTCCTCTCTTTCTCTCCCTCCTCTCTTTCTCTCTCCTCTCTCCCTCCCTCTCTCTCTCCCTCTCTCTCTCGCTCCTCCCTTCTCTTTCTCTCCCTATCTCTCTCCCTCTGTCTCTCTGACTCCTCCCTTCTCTCTCTCCCTCCCCCTTCTCTCTCTCCCTCTCTCTCACACTCCCCCCTTTCTCTCTCCCTCTCTATCTCTATGGCCAGGCTTATTTTTTTGTTACGTTTCTATTTTATTAATTTTTCCGAGGCCAATCCGTTTCGATTGCTACTTTATTGGGGCAACGATTCTCCAGTTGCCCATCGGTTGGTTAAGGCGATTGGGAAGTCTCATCCCGCGGCCGGCGGCCATGTGCTGTGTGCGTGTGTGAGTGGGGTTCTCGAAATGCCTCTCTGTTCACTTCACGTGACGTGAAAGCGAGAGCATGGCTTCTCCATTTTTTTTCCAAACGGATGTATTTCCCCCTCTTGATTTGTCAGTCATGACAATGCGTCTTAGTGTTCTTCACATACGTCTCTTACTACTTCCCAAGTAACAATATTTCTCAGACATCATATTAATGGAATTTTAATTTGCGTAATTTAATCGGCTTACTGGTAATTTTTTTTATAATTTTGATCGATTACCTGATTAATAGATCACCATAAGCATAAAACATAGTAAATTAAATAAGCATAAATAATTTACTATTTCCTCTATCACAATTCTAGTGAAATCTTCTTGGGTTTTCCTCTGGGTTCGGATATCGTCTGCCGATTTAGCTGAAAACGTTTGGTTGGTTGACTCCGTCATAGAAATCAGGGTATAAATCTCCTGAGGATGAATAATTTACAGAAGAATTTAATAAATATTTTATTATAATACAATTCAAATTTTTTTTTTTTTATAATAATAAATAATTTTGTGCACAATATAAGAAACGAAAAATTGGAAGGGAAGGCCCCGCAAGCGAGGCCGTGGGAGAAAAATATAAGGGTTAAATTATGAGAGGCGATGGGAAGAACTACCAAGTGGGACTTGGTACTAAATCAGTTGAATTCGGCCTCCTATTTTGTCTAATCTTTGGAGTGAAATATGGTGATGAAGCATATAACAATTGTACTTGAAGAGAATAATTAATAATAGATGCAATTATATGAATGAAAAATTTTACGTATAGAAGCAAGTTAAGCATTTCTCATACCTTCATCTTATTCACGAGTTCAATCAATCCTTTAAGGCTTTAGAGTCATATTTTCCTAAAAACATGACCTAAAATATGTCACCTTTATGGGTCCTAGCGGAAACCGAATGCTAGGTAGAGATATTGCATTTTCAAGTGGGCTCCATAAGAATTTCATGTTAAATTCCAGTACTCAATGACATACCAATGTTTCGCCGAGAGAGAGAGAAGATACACTGATTAAAACACGAATACGATACAGGGAGCACCCATAAAAGCGACTAACCTCAGTGACGCTGCATGAGAAGGGTCCCTCTCTAGTCCATTTTCCCCTGCCATCAGAGGCGGCCAAGGGAGATAACTGAGCACAGGACAGGAAAACCCAATTTGGCACGAAACATGACCGAAAGCGATCACTCTGAACTTTTCAACCGCATGAAGCCAAATCACAAGCCCGGTCTCGGTGAATGGGTTCATTTCATTGTCGGCTTACAATCGAGTCAGTAATCCTATATACGTGTACTCGGTTCATTGGAGTTCCTAAATGGAATGGAGATACTCCACCTCTTCGTCTTTTAGAGAGGCTATCACGACTCGTTATTATTCAGTGCCGTTTATACTTTATGCCTCAACTAATATATATATATATATATATATATTCAAGAAATGGTTAAGGCCGAGACTTTGTGGAAATACATGTTGATAACAACAGAAATAAAAAATTGCGTTCCACACGAAATATATTACTCAACTAGTTTCACTACATTGTAGCATCTTCAGGAATGAAGATTCTACAGTGTAGTGAAACAAGTTGAGTAATAAATTTATATTTCGTGTGGAACGCAAAGTTTTTATTTTTGTTGTTATATATATTTAATCCAGGAAAACTCAGGCGAGAAACAGACATGAAAACACGCACACGCTTATATACGCACACACTAAAAAGAAAGAAACACTTAAAAGACATATTAGGAAGAAATATTTCGGGCATGCTTTCCCGTTCATCAATCTAGGAGGACTGACTCAGTCAGTTTTTAGGTGCCTATGTGTGAATATATATATATGTGAATATTACAACAAAATTAAAAATGGAAATTTTATTGAGTACTGAAATCCAAACCTACTAAAATAGTGAAAATATTCAGTTAGGCGTTAGCATAATGTCTTTAAATGAGTAGAATTCATTTAATAAGTGAATTTAAATACTATGCTTGCTATGGAGGAAAGTACAAGACAAAATAAATTGGGTTCTAAATGTGTAGGTGTAAAAGCAACGGCAATAGGCGTGGCTGTGTGAATAGGTAGGATATCCATATTTATTGGGAAAGGCGTACGTAACTTATTTCGGTTGTTTTAATGCCAATAGTCCCTTGCAATGTCATTTAAATATGTTAAACATAAGTTTCCTTATCATTTGAGATGACATTTAATGATATACTATTTTTTATTCTAATGTGTGTCAAACTCATCTACCTAAGGTAAATCTATGAATTTTGCGAGTCCACTGCTAAAATGCAGCTGAATTTGAGGAACGTCCG
>WURS02423480.1:0-16572 GCA_011762765.2 Rhinocypha anisoptera
TGACGGCGAAACGCGTCGAAAGAAAAATAAAATCTGTGGAAAAATACAAAGTTTATTTATTCCTAACATGGATAAATATAACTTCCACGAAGTGAAGCCTGATACCGTTTATTATATTCTATTTAATTAAGATAAAGTTCTAATGGTTCAGATATGTTGAATAGATATGAATGCATCAGATAAAATATATATTGTCGCCTAAGTGTATTATCTTAGCAGTTGTAAAACGTTTGTGGTAAATATAAATAGCGTATTTTTTCGCCAATATTTCATAGCTTTAACAATTTACAGTATGTCTCAGGTTCAATATTTTGAGAGGAAACGTTTTTATCAATTAAAATTGCTTAAAAAGCAATTGTATATATGTAGATAACTTGAATAAAATCATCGGCGTACGAAATTGATATTTTATACAATAAATCATGAGAATGAAACATCTGCTATGACTTATCAATTAATAATCAACATAGTTAGTTTCTTTATCGGAAGTAGGAAGCATCCAGAAATACTAAACTTTTTAGCTGCGCTAAACATTTTCAAAGTACACATGAGTTTTACTCACAGGAATTTTATTAAAAATCTAGTTCTCCACCCGTCCCCACCTCATCTTCCAAAATTTTACCTTACATGTACGAATCTAACTTTCTGGGCCTTTTTTTCTCACAAGAAATGCCCCCTATTTACTTATCGACCGTGGCATTTTGTCACTTGCCTTCCTATTCGTCCGACTAACCTTATCAATCCTTATCACAGTCTTTATTTACCTCCTGTCTCAAGATCTCCATCATCGAGTCCCGTGGCCACATAATAATTATTTACCATTCAAAGTTTATTTGTTCGTAAAAGGGAAGCCCCAATTACTTTGGCCATGATAAAAGTAATCACAACGCTCACAAACATATATTTCCCTGAGAAGCACTCGAATGTTACGGCGGAAGATACCAAGAGGTAATTTTTAACAATAAAAATAATATTAAACAACGCTCTCATACGTGTGAACTTACATAAGCAGTACTCTAGTTTTGTGTTGTAAGATGCCAAGTAATTTTTTTTACAATAAAAAATTTTTAATACACTTAACATAAAATACAGCTCAATTTGGCTAACGGGTTTTTCTTGTCTATATAATGGGTTGATTTTAAAAATAAGTACGGGAAAATAGTTTAGGCATTCATTCATAATTTTTCGTCTTGGAGAGAACACTGAGGTCTTTGCAATCGTTTGGGAATCGGCAAATCTGAAATGTCGAATGATTTATAAAGAAATTAATACGCGCTTCATTCTGTCAGCCGACAGTAGCTGTGAGATATAGTGTATGGATACAAGATACCATTATTAGAACAAGATTAAAGTGGCATTATTCAGCTTTAATTATTATTTCGTACCACGAAAGAGGTTTGAAATGAAAAGGAGAGGTGAAATGAACAAACAAATTCAATATATGCGAAGGACATGGCGGTAACACTTGCAGGAAGGAGAGGAGGTATTAGCATAACATTAACGTGTTTGTATAAGAAGATGGAAAAGTTCTACTTCAAGTTTACAAGAAGAAAATTATTTTCAGCCGAGTGTGACGCAACGATAAAATATTTCAGTGAAACGTGAGATGGGCGCTTGAGCAAATGGAAGAATTTTGACGCTGAGTAAACAGGATCACCAATGATGCAATGGCGGTCGGTTGCCGGGTGTAATGCGGGTTAAAAAATGACGTTGAGCACTCCAGTTGGAGATTGGAGAAACTTGACGGAACGTGAGAGATGCTAAGGAGTAGGAAATGATTTAGAGATTCTTTTGGGGAACATAAGTTTCCTGCCTTGAGGGGTTTCAAATAGAAGAGTGTTTGGGTGGTAAAGCAGGAAACTGCTTGATGATATAAGTAGAAGTTACGAAAGAGGAGGAGAGAGATACAGAAATGAATAAATGGAATTGTGGAGAGTAAGATTATGATAAAGAGGGAAAATTTAAGCCTTTAAAAGTAGGTGAACTATGAGTTGAAAGTAATTGAGTCCAGAAATAAACGGAGTAGTATATGGGAATTGGCATCATCTTAGATCAGAAATGCAATATATTTTTAGAGAAGGAGATGATTGCACTTCAGGAATGCCGAATACTGCAATCCCGGGATCCAAGATCCTTCTACCATTATTTGCTAAAAGTACCAGTGTTTCAATATTTATTAAGAATTAATGGAGTTTTATTTTAGCATTAAGGCTACCATAAGTATCAATTTAAATCCTCAAATTCGTTTTATACGGGTCCGTAATAAATTTTCTTTATTTTTCACTCATAGTTAGAGATCTTTTCATCCGACTCTCATATTAGCATATAAGACGTCCATTGCATCCCAGTGCTACATACTTAATATGCTAACCGTTAGTCCTCATTTGTGAATGTTCATTCATCCTCTCGAAATGGCAACAGAGTGAGCAGAAAAGATTCAACTGAATTAACAAGCGGGCGGGCGGAACAAATAAACCGGGTGAAACTATCATTCTTGTTACTTTCTAATCAAGCCTCGTATTTACACATGCTATTACATTGCTGTAACACATCCACATGTTGGTGAAGGGCAATCAACCGGTTTTGGTAGGTTTTTGATGAACTAAAGATCAGTACTACCTAACTTCAATATAATTTAACCTCTCTCCAACTCTGTAAACTTCCCACAGCCTATGATTATATTTATGAAATGCCTATTTTATCCCACCATTACAGTCTTTTATACCTTAATAGCTGTTCTATCAGTTCCCTTCTGACTGTAAATATACCCTCTTTGAATTACTTTCTCGTGTGTTAGCAGAAATGAGTGGTCCGTTATCAAAGAAGACAAACAGTCGGGACGGTGTTTAGTCACCACTTTTATCATTGTCCAAAGTTTGCAGCACGAGGATTTATTTAAATGCCGATATTCTCCCTTACGCACTTCTTCCTTCAACTCTTTGTCATTCAGACAAGCTGTCATTCTCAAAGTACTTATTCTTTTCCTACCTCTACCTCAGTTACCCAACATACTACCATCCAATAACTAATCCAACGCCTCTGAGTATTACTTCCATCCACGTTTCCTGCTTCCTTTCAATTTCAAGCAACAATCGACTCTAGCCGACCAGGTTAGCCTGGTTGGTAACGTGCTTGCCGGCTATTTTTTTTCGAAAAATCAAAGGTCGCGGGATCGAATCCCGCCCAGAGAATAGGTGCTGGGTTTGTCAAGATGGGTTTTTTTCTATTATTTGAAGAGGTGCGAATGACCGTCAAAGCACCCTATAAACATAAGTATTACAATTGGTCGGCGCTAATGACCTTGATGTCGGTGCGCCCAAAAAAATCCAAATACTACAATTGGCTCTATCTCTCTGCCATTCTAAGCACTTCTTCATTATTTTTCTTCTCCGACCACTTAACCTTCTCCATCCTTCACCAAACCCACATCTCAAAAGCCTCCCATCTAAGCTTAACATCCTTCCTCATCCAGGTTTCAGATCCATACACGACTAGGATAATCTACCGGTAAAGTTAGATTTTTAATAAGCCTCAAATTAGAATTGCTTGGCTTCATCGTAATCTAATCCCTATTCACATTTGCATACTTCCCAACCCATATCATTCTACTCAAAGTCCATTTACTCATCGGTACCCCAACCCCGGTTACTCAAATTTCTTCCCTCCATTAAAACCTTCAACAACCCATTGTTTCTGAGTGCCCCTTCCATCCACCTTTCCTGCCTTCTCTGGATTTGACACAACAATTGTCACTCCTCCCCAACCATTCTCAGCACTTCAACATCAGTGTTCTTCTTGGAACACCTCATACTACTAACATATTAGTACCATGGTACACCTCACCTTCTCCATCTGTCGCCAAACCCCTATCTCAAAAGTCACCAACTTCGTTCATCATTCTTCCTCATGGACTAGGTTTTGTATCCACCTAATGCTACGCTCTATATATGAGGGTTCTTAGTAAACGTTTTTAAGGTGTTTTTACTAAGGTCTCTCTCTTAAACTCCTCCCGTTTTGTAAGTGAATCTTTTGCTGATGCAATTCTTAGTATAAATTCAAATTTTATTACGTCGTTGGCAAAAAAAATTTGCATGGCTACGTCAAGGATATATTACAAGGAAAAAATCAGTAAAAAGATATTACATTGTCCTATCAGTATTTTACATAGAAATGACCAAAGGCAAAGAATTAACACAGTTTACATATAAAATGTAAGACAGTCTTCAAAACATTAAAAAATAGCTAGTGAGTCATTCAATAATCAATGACATCATAATAGCATTTTTCAAGGGGTAATTTTTTTATCTTCCTTTTGAGTAAATCAGGTTAGGATATAACTTTAATATCAATAAGTATTTTATTAAAAAGTTTGGAGGACGAGTGGTATGGACCATTTAGACAAAGAGAACTATAATAAAGTTACAGTAAATATTTTAGATATTTTCAGGCACAACAATGTGGAAATTTATGTTCTTAAATGATAATAACACTGTACTATCCCACAAATTTTATTTTTACGGTACTACTAGTTTCAAGGCATAGGCCTCATCATCCATCCACCATCAACAGGTCTGATGATGAAACTTATGCCTTGAAACTAGTAATACCATAAAAACAAAATTCATGGAATAGTACAGTGTTATTATAATTTAAGACAGTGAATATTATTTCTAAAATGGTTGGAGTGACTATGGTTTGAAGCATGAGTGAGAAATTTGTCAAGGTTTAAATGAATGAAACAGACACAAGTCAAAATATAAAGGTATGGGAGTGTTAGGTTTCACGATTCGGAGATTAAGGGTTTGCCTGGGGTACGGATGAAGACTTGACACATCGTCTTGGCACCCTTGCAACATAATATCCTCGCCACTTACTTTCCCCCATATCCACGCACTATAATAATTAGCTTTTGGTAAAGAAAATCATAATTTTTTTCTCCACTTGTAGCTCAACTATAAAAACCATGATTAAGGTTTTAAAATTGTCAAAGTGCCAAAAAAACAATACTGATATTTTGATAAGGCGTTGGAGTTTCCAATTGAAGCCAAAGATACGAGCTTTGAAATCTCCATTTTTCGATGCAGTGTTGCAATCCCTCAAATAAAACCATGGGAACGGACGTTGAAGTCTCCATCCTGTACCCCACGATGTGAGAGAAAGAGAAAGGGAGAGAGTGGTATAAAGAGACAAGGGGAGAGAAAGAGGTAGAGAGAGAAGGGGAAAGAGAGGTAGAGAGAGAGAAGGGGGGAGAGAGGTATAGAGAGAGAGAGAAAGGGAAAGGGGTAGAGATAAAAGGATTATAAAGGAAGAGAAGGGTAGAAAGAGAGAAGAGGAGAGAGAGGTAGGGAGAGAGAAGGGAAGAGAGAAATAGAGAGATAAGAGAGAAGGGGAGAAAGAGGTAGAAAGATAGGAGAGAATGGGAGAAAGAGTTAGAGAGAGAACGGGAGAGAGAGAAAGAGAGAAGGGGAGAGAGAGAGAGAGAAGGAGAGAGAGAGAAGGGGAGAGAGGATCTCTCTCTCCCTCCGTGGAGAGAAGCGGAGGCCCCACTCACGGTGTGCCACGAACGCCATGGTGCGCTTTTTTGAGTGGATCGGATGTGTTCCGGAGGAGCAGGAATGGCGTCCTCCTGGTACATGGGTGGGAGGAGGAAGCCGTGAAGGCGCGGGATTATTTGCATTTGGAAATGTTGACGTTAGAAGTGAGACAGGTCCAATTCAGCTCAGGTGAAGAGCAATGAATATATGATACTAAATTTCCTGAAAAATGCAACATATTGTGCGGATGACTCTGGAGTATAATAAGAAGTTGCCGATTGGGAATTGATTTCTTGCAAGAAACTAGTGGGTGCTGCAGTGCTGTAATTCGGTACTTAAATCTTTCCATTAGGCGTGATCATAATAGAAGGAGGCCTTGATGGATGGTCTGGAATATTAATGCCTTAAGATTAATTAAATGGGCTCTTAGACTGAACAACGATAGAAGGAATATTCTCAATCCGATCAGGAATCATTTCAAACTGGACGAAGGGAGTGCATAGAAAAGCTACGAGTAGTAGTATTTTTGTTTATAGGGTGCTTCGACGGCTATGGTCATTTCGCACCTCTTCAAGTCGTAGAAAAAACCCATGTGGACAAACACAACAACCATACCCTGGGCGAAACTCGAACCAGCGGCCTTTGGGTTATCCGGCGAGCAAGCTACCCACCAGACTAGCCCGGTAGTTTAATTCATCTTGCATGACCCCTATAGGCAAGATGTTAAGTCAGAAAAAATCCCTAACCGAAATGTTATTTTGGAAATATGCAGAGAATATTTGTGAAACATATTCTTTTCATATATGTTGAGCATATTTATTATTCTCGCTCATTGGTTTGTCCAAAATTAGCGGGTTGGAGTCCCATCTAGGGCGTGGGCGTTAAGTTTGTCCAACAGGGATTTTTTCCGATTTGAAGAGGTGCTACATGACCATAATCATCGAAACTCCCTGTAAATACAAATTCTGCTACTAGCATTCTGAGAAGACAATTTCCAATATGTCACAACAGGAGAAGTACGGGAGAAGCGTTAGGATATCCAAACCGATTGAGTTTAAGAAGTGGAAGCCAAGCAAATTGTCTTGGCTTCCACTTCCATCTTAAGATGTGCTGTTGCAAAATTCAAACAATAGTTATTAGAGTTTTAGCATAAATATGCAAGTGTATCAGACCCTTTTTGGTGTTTGTGAAGATGCTTCAATTGCACCTTTCTTTCATCATGCACATCAAGGGTCACAATGTGAAAAATGTGGGACAAAAGGTTCATAAGAAAAACACAGGATTGCTTTCCTTGTAATAAATTACAGAATTGAGGACAGATGATGATTTCTCGCTTTAAAGTGATGAAAATTATCACATTCAAGTTTAAACAATATAAAATTTTAGAATTAAAATTGGTGTCATGATTCCCATTTCAACATATGCATCCTGGGGTTCATGTGCAATATGATCGTTGCTTTCATAAAAGGATAGCAATCTCATGTAAGAATAAATAAAAGAAGTTCAAAAGTGAATGTCAGAAGTTATGCTAGCCAGACAGAACTACATTCCACATAACTTACATGTTTATCACTATTTTTTTCATTTTTACCTTTACCATGCACGTTTTTGAAGTTTAACCCTTTTAGCTGGTATATACGAAAAATGCTAGAGCTTTTTCGTGGAGTTTGTTGATTTACACAATTAATAAATTTTATACATAAATTTGTTTCCGTTAATTTTTGTTATTTGCACTCCAAATACCTTTAGGGCAAGTAAAATATTTTTATTATATTTTTTATCTCTGAAACAATTTAATAAAAAATTATTTACTAAACAAAAAATTGGGCCATTAGAATGTCCCATGGCACTTTTTGCATATGTACTTAGGGCCGAAATATCTGCCAGCAGGCACTAAAAGGGCAGGAATAACCAATAACCACCATTTCAATATTTATTTGGAATTACTGATTTATTTTGTAAGGAATTTCATTGATCTGTATGGAGAGAACTCAGCATCCTACAATGTTCATGGCTTCATTCATTTGTTTGATTTGTTTTAGTGTGTTAAGTGAAATTTTATTTTTTTACTTATGTGTATGGAATGCAAAAATATGACAAGGCCTATGACTGTATTCCAGTTTCTCTAGGTTAATATAGATACGAGTATTATTATTATGATGTTGTATTTTCTTTGGAGTTCTTGAAAATTTTTTTTTCACTTTTGAAAACTAGATTGCGATATTTTCACCTCATTTTCTCCATGACACCTATGCAGTAAATTTACATGGGAATTGAGGAAATTTATAATATTGGGTTAACATGACAGAGAACTGTATACATTGAGAATAAAGAAACTAGTAGAAATGGAATTTATAACACATTGTCTTTTGTTAAGGAGTGATAAAATTTTTAATATCTGTTAGATCCCTGTTAGGTCCCTGCCTACAAACTTTGAACCATAACTGGTATAATGAATTAAATACATTCCCCTATCTTAACCCTTACATGCCGAATGACTGATATATCGGGTGTTCAGAATCATCCCCCAGTGCAGAAGACCTTTTTTTGGCCATTTTTCTTTATTTTGTCGCACACTGGTATGCAGGGACTGTATACCAGTTTAGGGCTCTGGAGCAAAATAAGCTATCAAACCTGAGCAGGTAAATTGTTTACAATATATTATTACTATAAGATGTATTTGAAATTTGTAAGGATTAAATCTTAAGCAACTGCTACAAACAATTTACTGATCTATATAAATAGCATTTAACGATTTTATTTGCTTCCAGAAAAATCTGAGGAGGTCATGAAATTAGGTAAGGCTGCAATTGAGAACAGTGACTGAGATAAGTACAAGCCTCATACTCAGTGATAAAAAAATCATTGAAATTGATTTACGAGTACATGCTGCATCACTGGGAGCATTACCCATAAGACCTATGTTCCTCTTTTGAATTTTAAAGATTATATCATTACAGGGAGAGGACCCTCAAGAATGAATATTAAATTTAAAAAGATAATAGAATTCACTATAATACATGGATGACAAGAATTCAGAGTTTACAAGGAGTCTAATATTTCATATGAGGCGGCTTAGCTTGCATCATAATTTAAAAATTTGTTCCTACCAAGATATGTTCTTTGGCAGGAAAAGTCCTAGAAAATGGGTGGTAGGATGTTGGAGAATTCTTTTTCCTAAAGCTTCTACTGAGATTGCAGCTATATGTTTTTACTGTCAAAATAATAAGATTTGTCTTGTCTTTATTTGGTTTTATGGTAATTAAGAAGAAACACTTCACTGAAAGCTGTATAACACAAACTGCTCTTTCTAGTAAACTTTCTACTGAGAAAAATGTCACAATAATATTTGTATCATAGGCCTACTGTAATGAGTCTACTCCAGGTACAGATATTAACATACTTGATATGTCATTAATACAAATTACAAATAAAATATGGTGGAATATAAATGACTTAATTATGACTATTATAATGAAGAAAAAATTTCAAAGCCACTCTTGGAGAGAGAAAGATCTAGTGCTTTCAAAGCATATTGAGTGAATCAAGAGCTCTCAGGATCTCCAACTGTCCTTAGCCCTGATCATGATGGATGAGTCAGACATGGAAACATTGGGTTAAATGTTCTCCTTAGTCCTACATGTTGATCCCTTCCATTAAGATATGTTTCAATCCACTCATAATTTTTATTCCATAATATCTCAGTTTCAAAAGAAATACATGATAAGTAACAGAGTCAAAAGCTTTAGTCAAATCAAAATACAATCTAAAGGATTTAATTCTATTATCCAAACATAAAAGGACCACATACAAAATCTAATACATGGCGGATGTAATTGACTTGGATTTTCTGTATCCATGTTGAGATTTGGACAATATTTACTTTGTACCTATATTTCATGGTATATTATATCAAGTAGTTATAGAAAACGTTTTTCCATCTTCTCCATAGCTCATTCAACAGAGATTCTGATCAATAGTAATTCATAGCATTTCTTTTGCCTTTGTAGATTTTTGCTGATTAAGGAAGGTTATGGCAAGTACCAAATCTTAAAGATTCATTGATTAAAAATAGAAACTCATAGCAAAGTCAAGGTTTTGGATTGCAATTTTAGGGCAGTGATCAAAAAAGGAAGCAGAGAACTGTTCTGACCAATTGCAACTTCATTTTGATTATGATTCAGTCATTTCTGTGACTAGCCAAGGAAATAATAATTTATTGTTTCACATCAAGCAAAATACATTGAAATAGTCTTCTTCATGTACAAGAAAAAGGAAAGATGTCACAGATTAAAAATTAATAACGAGACTGGCACATTCAAGGAATTGAGTAGTTGAATAGAAGGCTTTTGATAAAAGCCTAGAGTATAATACCTTTGTAAATCTAGAAAGGCTTACTTGTCTTGCATCTTGGGTCAATTTATTGAACAAACATATTTTAAGCACATTGAAGGAATCCCTGATTTTAGATATCCTGCATTGGGACACAACTAGATTCTCTCTCATCCAGGTCATATGGTGATGTACATTTACTTCAGTAACAAAGGAATTGAGATTTTCTTTTACCTCACATAATCCTCTATAAATATAATACCCATAAAGTGTATTAATACCCAGATGAATAAAAATAGGTCTACAGTGCTCCCTTGTTTGTACTCCAGAGATTATCCTCACAGCCATCTTTTGCATTATAAACAGGTCTTTTGAGTCTGAGGCATGCCCCCATAGTTCTATACCCTGAATCAGATGACAGTGGAAAAAGGCAAAATATATGGCTCTTAGATAGTCTTTATGGAATAACCTAATTAGTTTCCTCAACAAGTATGTTTCTTTTGACAGTATAGAGCGGGTGTGGTTCCCAAATATGTTTAGAATCAAGTTCAAAACCCAAAAGCTTTAGTGTGCCATTATGACTCAGCAAGAGACTCAGGGAGAAACTCACCAACTGGGTTTTTTCCTCATTTAAGGCAAGCTCATTTGCCGAAAACCACTTTAATTCTGCTGACATAGCCTTATTGGATATGTTATTTGCATTTGATAAATCTTTTACATCATGAATGAATGTAGTATCACCAGCATATAGCAATGACCTGCATAGGATGTTTGAAGGTAAATCATTTATCATGATTAAAAACAATAAGGGTCCTAGTACAGAGCCTTGAGAAACTCCACACTTAATTTTTAGGGGAAAAGAGTGATTTTTTGTACATAAACAAATTGGGAACGATCAGAAATACAGAATCAGAAATATGATATCAAAGAGCTTTAATTCATTATTGTCAATGCCAAAATTTTGCAATTTTTTAAGTAGGATAGGATGAGAGAAACAGTCAAAAGCTTTACTAAGGTCATAGGCAGTCAGAGCAGTGGAAGCTTTCTTTTCAAAGGAGTTTAATATGACCTCAACAACGTGTCTGACAGCAGAGGTTGATCGACCTATCCGAAAACCAAATTGTGATTGTGAAAATAGATTTTTGCTTTCAAAGTGTTCGTATACTTGAGATTTGATAACTGTCTCAAAAATTTTAATAAAAATTGGAATGATTGAAATAGGGCGGTAGCAAGAGGGATGATTTTGATCACTTTTTTAAAAAATGGGAACAGTTTTTTAAATTTTTAGGACTTTGGAGAAAAATGCTTGATTGATAGAATATTATAGAAAGTGGAACATCGATTATATTACTAAAATCCTGAATTACTTTGCTCAATGAGACATTAATATCAGAGCAATTGAACATTTTTAAGTTCCTAATAATCTTCCTAATCTTTTGGCGTAGTTAATCTCCATTTGAAGGAGGGTGCTGTAAAAGAAAGATTGGGTGCTATTTGAATAGCAGTTGAAGAGATGATCATAATTGGATACAAGCTCATTTACTGAGTCAATAAAATAACTATTTAAATCATCAGGCATGAAAGGTAGTTCAGCAGCAGTAGGTGTGTGTCCAATTTCCTGATTGATGACTTTCCAGGCTGCCTTCACCTGGTTATCAGAATTTATGATATGTCTACAGTTAAAGTTGAGTTTTGCATGATTAATTTTATAATTGTATTCCTTATTGAGACAGTGCCACATAAGTTTGGCCTCATGGTTACCAGGTCTTTTGTAAGAGGAGTACAATGAGGTGAGCTTGGTTCTTAGATTTAATAAGTCTCGAGTAAACCATCCCTTGGATGACTTGCAGCAATTTGATTATGTAATATTTTCATAGGACAAAAATGTTCAAAAAAGAATATAAAATGTTCAAAGAAACAAGAAAAGTAAATATTGCCATCAGAATTGGTTAGTATTAATCCCCAAGGAACATTTGAGATGAGAAATTTAAAATTGTCTAGTCCCACTAGGGTAATAGGTCGTATGAAGGAAGAACTAGTTTGGAAGAGAGTTTATGATTAGGGTAATGTTTAGTAAAATGGAGTTCTAATGTAATATTATAAAGAGCAATCAAAAGAGAAGAATAAGAATATATTTACAATTACAGGAAAATAGGAATTCCAGTGAGAATGATAGCTGGTAGGAGGTATATAGAGTTGACACAGGATTTATGCTATGACAGAGCTTAAAAGTTTTAATTTTTATTTCATCACAAACCTGATTCATTTGGATTACCTTTCATCATTAATTGATTTTCAATTACATTAAATAATTTTGCTATAATGTTCCCATGGATACCATCTGATTCTGAATGACAAATGTTACAAAACTTATTATGAGTGTTGGTAAGTTCCCATTCTGAGGGTGAATACAAATGGAACTATGAGAATCTGATGGGATATATAGATACTTTACGACTATAAGCCATCTTTGAGCAATCAGTTTAAAGTATTGATCATAAGGTTCTGTATTTATAGATATAGTTGTGTGTTAAGTGTAGCCTTAGGTTATTTAAAAACTTTCCTGGTTTCTTTAGATCTAGTCTGAACAAATGATTATATGAATGTTAATGGATTTTTTTATTGGACTGTAAGGTTTGGAGGTAGAAGTAATTAAGCAAAACCATTATGATAATAACTTAATTCATCCAGGAAAATACAGCAAAAAGCTAGCAAGACTGCATGTAACATACAATATTGAGATGAAATATATGTAAAACAGAAATTGGAATGCCACAGGCTTCCACTTCAAATACAGTAGAAGTCCGCTATAACAAGAGCGGATAAATTACGAAAAATGTCTCGTTATAACACACACTCGTTGTAGCCAACAGTCTTTTAAATTCGCCTCTTTCGGCATTTAGAATGGCACCAAGAGTAGGCAAAAATGAGTCATGAAGTAATTGTATCAATCCATCCGCAAATACATTGAAAATAGATCATTTCACTAAAAAAAGTTTTAAATATTGTCACCAAAAGTCATGCGCTCATAACTAATGTACATCACGCATCGGTATTATCTTTGGATACATTTCGTGAACAACCGTAGATAAGGTATGGCCTGTGGTTAACAATTACAATTCCATAAATAAGAGGAGGGTCAAGAGATTGGCTGTCCTGCTAAGGTCAACACAGAGAAATGGGCTTTTCCTGTATCGTCTACAAGTCTAGCTCACAGCTCCACATGTTCTTTTATTCCGATCAGCTATAAGGAGAAATAGCACTAGGTAATGACAGACTGGCGCACAGATTCCAAGATAAGTTGTTCTGTCATTCCCCAGGAAAGTCTGTGGCATCAAACCACAAAGTTTTCTCTCGTAAAATCACCACAAAGTCTCTGGTAAAGTCTTCATTACAATGTAGATTTGCATGACAATGTAATGCTTGTTTGAATCCTGTGTAGGAATAAAACAAGCTTACATTGAAATTAAGATCCTCAAACAAAGGGCTTTTAGCATATAATACAAAACTTATCGTAATAATTTAATCATGAGGCATTATTGTATGTTTATAACACTGAATCATGTATGTACTTAATAAGAAATAAAATAGTATCGTACATGCTAAACTATGTAAAGTGTTTGAAAACTTTTGGAAGTTAAAAGAAATTTCATTTGGGAATACATGATAAATATTCGTTAAATGTGCATGGAAAATGAGTTAATAGATTTAAATCTCATAAGTGTAAAACGCAAATTAAAAAGGTTTTCTACATTAAAGGAAATGACTCATGATATATATGAAACAAGAAAGAGATAAAAAAGTTCACTGTGGAGGCTGTCACTTGGTGGAATTCCATGATAGAGTTATGGTTTTTTAATAACTATTATATTTCCACAAAAGATACAAAAATTACAAAACACAACCAGATGATGGCGATCATCCCCGAAACCAGTCGTGTTTTGTAATTTTTGTATCTTTTGTGGAAATATAAGAGTTATTAAAAAACCATAACTCTAAGAAAGAGATGGGTACAGGGACAGCAAAAGGAATGGAATATATAGGGATAAGGAGAGGGACGGAGAGAGGGGATGGAGTAGAGAATGGTAGAGATTGAGATGGAGAGGTAGAGAGGGAGAGATAAGAGGAGGTGGTAGTAAAGTGAGGGAGATTTGATGAAGGGAAGGAAATTGAGGGGGAGAAGAGAGAGATGTAGATAGGAGGGTGAGAGGAAGTGATGATAAAGACTGGTCACAGGACTAAAATAAAATCATTGGATGGCTGAAGTCATTAAGCAGAATCATCATGATATTAACTTGATTCATCCAGTGGAACAGAGCAAAAAGCTAAATAAAATTATTGAAATCTGCAATTCATGTCAATGAGATATTTGCTTCCTTATAAACCAAGTCACCCACCAACTTGGAGGACCCCAGAAAAAGGGTCAATATAAAAAACTATGCTTATTTGATGCTTAGATGGCAAGAGTATTTGGTAATCCCTGTGTAGAAATTGGATTAATGCATTAACCCTTTGCACTCCTTCAATTAATGTTGGCCCAGCCTTCATAACTCCATTTAAGAGATTTGCTACTGGAGAAACTGTCACAAAAAAGATGTATCGAATGTAAACAGATTGACCTGAGGTGAAGCATTTCCTCCACAAAGTACATCAACAAAATGGTAGGGGACACCACCCTTCAGGAGTGGGCTAGATGTGAAATAGAAGCTAAAAAAAGACATAAAAAAATGTTAAGTCGGACTCGACATTGGAGTGGAACTGAATATTTTACTTGTCAAGGTTAATGGCCTTTCAAGATCTTGTTTGAACTCTTTATCTAAATGGTATGCATATGATTACCAGCTATTCAAATATACTTTGCCTGAGAACTTAGCCAACATGATTACTTAATTTTAAAGAATATAAGATATTTTTCTCCCTTCTAATCTACCTAAGAAAAGAGGACTCATCTTACAAAAGTGAACAATTACCTCAATTTAATTTGAATTGGGTAATCTAGATATCTTTACAATCATTAGCGCAAATTGTCCAAGACAGTTCAAGTTAAAGTTTCAAGAACATCATATCAATTGCTAAAAAATGTTCATATGACTGGTTACAGTGACCTAAATTGGATTTTAAAAGACATCAATGGCTTCATAATATACACCGCATCAATGCTTGCAGATACAGAATTCATTGAGCACTATTACTAATAGAAATCGGTATAACAAAAGTGGATCATCTAAGAATTGGGTTCATAAAAAAGATTTGTATTGGGGAGAATTTTCTTCCCAAAAATTTTGGTAAGAAAAATTAAACTCATTTTGATTGTTAGCAAAAATTTACAGAATGAACTTTCATTAAATCAATGCTATTCTTATAAAGAATAACATTAAATTATGTGAGGAAAGAATCAAAAGTTTGGGAGATACTATTGAAAATTAACTAAATCAGAAAGTACTATCATAATAGTATAATAAATAAATGTTACAGAACACTTTACCAACTAAATAAATTAAGAATTCTATTTCAAATTAATTTTTAGGAAAACTGTTGAAATATCTACTCTTATCTTCCTCATTGTAATTATTATAATATTATGAAATATTAACAAGAAAACTTTTAGCAGGTGGTAAAGTTAGGTTAAGGTGTGATATAAAGGAGTGGTATATAATTATAGAACTAACTTTTTAAAAAAATGGCATAATTAAATGAAAGGATATTTGAATAGTCTTAATAAAAGTTTCAAACTACTTTAAACATTCTTTCTTCCCACATTTGTGCACCAAATTGAGTAAGTATTCATTTTAGGAAATATGTCAGTGGCTTTGATAGGAGAAGCAACCAGTATGATTCATAAATCTCACAATGTTACTCTAAAATGTGCTATAATTTATTCCCAGTGGAACTCATTTCCATATAGTGTAACATCATATCAGTCACCAATTTAAAACAAAATCAAGAAAATAAGACTTTTCTTAGTCTCATCCAATTAAACCAACTAATGTTTGTTTTGGAATCACTTTGTTGAATCTTAAAAAAACCTTCATACTTCCAAAGCTTTCATGGCTAGATCTCTTTTTTGAGGGGGGGGGGAGGGAGTCATCACTTCATTCTTCCATTTAAAAGTCATATAGATACATTATTTTTAACATCTTCAAATCATCCATTTGATGGTCCTCCAAGGGCCTTCCTGGAGGAATGCCACAAATTAATGTTTCTAAACGCTTCTGCTGTAAATATACAGTTGCTTCTGAAACATTGTATTTCTATTTCCTTATACTTGGGTTCTAGTTATAACTTGGGGATTAGATAAATGAAAAGCAAAAAAACTTGGTAAATTCTGCATAAAACAGTTTATTAATATGACCCGGGTTTCAACTACAAAGTCATCTTAAGATCATACATGACAGAGAAAACATTCCATCTTAAATATGTTCAAGCTATGCAATGGTGGGGAGGGAGGAGGGAGGGGGGGACGAAAAGGAATGGGGAGCAAAATGAGAAGGTTTTGACAAAAAGGTCTTAAGCTTGATGCTTTGGAATGCATGGAGATACTTGCAGGGAAAAAACGAGGTGATGAAGTTATAAATGACATTCTGTTTGCATCTCACTCACCCTTACTTGACCTGCCTTCACTTCCAAAATCACCTAATGTATGTGCAATGTAAGCACCTAATCACTACCCAAAAAGTCACTTACCCCCACCCCCACCCCACACCCC
>WURS02423491.1:0-16571 GCA_011762765.2 Rhinocypha anisoptera
GGAGGTGGGAGGGGCGGAACGAGAAAAATTAAGAAAATGCATCAGTTTATCTCTTTTTCCGTGAAACTAATTACGAGCGAGCGGGCTCGTAATGAATTTTATGCGCAGTTACTCGATACCCGCTTTTGTGAATGGCGTAATTATCCCTTCTCGTTCCAAGAGTGGCATTAGCATTGCTAAAGGATGATAGTTTCGTTTAGGGACGCTCTTTTTTAAAACGTCGACGGACGGAGCTCAAAGAGGCAACGCTAAATGTTTACCTTGAAGGTTAAAAAAAAGAAGTGATGCAGTTTTCCACGCTAGGAAAATTGATATCCATTGAATGCTGCCCTCGAATCCATGACCTCAACGGTGTGCTCACTTGAGGCCCCCGGGGAATGGGGTGGAGGAAAGTGATGAAATATTTTTTATCCCGTGTGCAAAAACTCAATTTTTCGTCTTATGCTCTTTTATTTTTTTTGCAATTTAAACAATCATTTTTATGCCGGCACCTGAGCTTCGGTACGAAAGAATGGAAATATTTGAATGCTCCATACGCAGCGTTACGAATAAAAATAACACTAATTCATTCAGTTAACTCAGCTTTGGTGTGCAACGTATATAGGTCCAAGTGAAAGTTTGAAAGTGTTTAACAGTCTCTTATTTTCAATAGTCAAATATTGCAAATTTCCAAAAATATATTATTCTGAATGATATTTTCTTACATTTTAACGACTAAAAATTGGATTTTATCATTTGTGTATACCTACATATTCCTTATGTATTTTGTTGAAATCACACGGGGAAAACTGATTATGTAAGGACACGACAATGATAATTATTTTAATTTACTACCATCCCTTTCTTTTTTACCATATGTCGATGTGAAAATTATCCAAAATGAGTTCAAGGACAGACAGAATGAATTCACGCATGTTTTATTGTAACACGGTCTCAGTTTTTGAATGATCGAATGAAGTCTCCCACCGGGTGAACCATGCTTTTATTATTTTTCAAGGTTGCGTCATAAAAAGGGGAAATTAAATAGAGATTTGTATCTGTTGCGCCTTAAAAAGTTGAAATAATTCTGTAAATCAATCGAAAGACTAATTTAGGCAACATTCATTTTATTTGTCGGGCTTGCTAAGTAGTGGAATGTAACGAAAGAAACACCGTGTGTGTTTAAAAGACTATAAATGACGACCTGGATTATCCTGGTGATTAGCGCGCTCGCCGGCTAATCTAATGGTTGAGGGTTCGAGTCCCGCCCAGGGCATGGTTTTTGTGTTGCCTAAATGGATTTTATCTTTAAATTGAAGGGGTGCAAAATGACCATAGCCGTCGACGCACCCCATAAACTAAAATACTACTATTTCTACGACTATAAATTAATGAAATTACGTCACTGAATTCAAAACTGCACCTAATATTTAGAAATTTGTGTAAACTTACGTCGTTAATCGAAGGATTGCATTAAAAGGGATTCAGGTAAATCTAAAGATTGAGATGGACTTAATCGGGAAAATGTGATAACTTCTTGTGAAATTATTTACCAACTATCGTTTACAAACGTTTTCTAACTATCAATACCTCTCAACTGTAATTACTTTCCACCTGTCATCTTCTATCTAAATTCCATATCCTTTTCCCAGACCTGCCTATCTTACCCAACATTTATCCTTATATCATAGCCTTAATAATCATTTTTTGGTTGAAATAAGTTCCATAATACTATGTCCGGAGGTAACAAATAATTGGAATTAATCATATTCGACAATACCTGCTGTTCACCTTCAATGAGGAAATGTTACACTCAATGCATGCGCATCAATGCTACTCAATGAATGAAGAGTTAATATTATCATCACTCAATGAATACGCATCAATGTTAATCACGATGAGCTGCAAATTGCAGATTAAACAACACGCATCAAGCGCTTATGCAGTCTAAATATTTTCAACTCAATGAAATGGCGTTATCTGCTTAGTACTTACACCTGATCTTTGTAGGTTGTTCGTCAAAATCCGAATTTTAACCTTATATAAATCTGCTTTCGGATATTCATGCCAATTTTCTCTTATGAGTTTTATTTTACTATTTAGGCATCCAGTGGTTGACTTTACGACGGTATTTTCTAATAGAATAAAACACAGTGATATTAGGGAAATGAGTTCGTAATTACTTGCATCCTCCATAATGCCACTCTTGAAAATCGGGGTGATGTCTATTTGCAATTTCACCCGTCTTTGGAAAACGTCTCTCATTATGGAGAATTATTATGATATAATTCCTTTATTAACCCGGAATGATTTATTTTCAGGTTTTCTGGCTTTCATATCCCGTAGAAATTGGGTAAGATTAGAGTAAGGATTTTTAACAGTTGGAAATTCCTTGCCATCAATCGTTCGTGAAAACACCTTGAAAGAATCGATTGAGGAAAGCTAATACTGCGGATGACGTTATTAGACTTATTGAGAAGCTCATCGTTTCATGCCTATCCCTTATCTCAAGAATTGGGACTGTCCAAATTGGAAATGAAAGGTTTGAAACGAAAGATGATTTTAGACGCAACGAAAATTTGGTCGCGAGGTTTTATCACTCAATTCGTCACGTTGAATTGAAAAAGTTTTGGGAAAAGCTCCATGTTTTTATTTCATCATGTCAAGCCAAAACTTCCATAGAGTTTACAGTATAAACATTGCTACTTCAAGACAGATGCCACGGGTCAGATCTCTTTTTTTAAGTGGTTCTATATTTGATTGTAATGACAGATGCTTGAGTTTTCGAAGCATCTTGCAGTAAGAGTGTGCAGGGTTTAGAAACCGGCATGTGGTCCATATGTTTTCTGAAAGATCTTACAAATAAAATTACAATTATCGATTGACTAAGTAAAATCAATGAGAGTAGTGCAAACTTCCCGTAGTACTGTAATAACCCTGCCGAGTATGCTCTCTCCTTTTTCATCCTTAATATCCATTCATGCACTCACCGTAACTGTTCAGTCACGGGTACCGCTGCACGAAATAATTCCTCAAGATTTCCATTGCCCTTTAGGTAAAAATGAATGACTAAGGATACTCTAATACCACCATTAAAATTTTATCGAACTTGTTTCTTTTGATTATTTTTTTACACCTTGGTCATCTGATAGCACAGAAACAAAATTACGAAAAAAAGAGAAATGACGAAAAAAGAACCGTGAGACGCGCTTCCCAACTACCAAGTGTATCGTGGACTAATTAAAGATAGTGATAAAAAAAGCAATGAGGTCGTAATGTTGGTTGTATATTTATGTTTAAGTGAAGGGATTGGTGATTACAAGGATTACTTTGCTGCTGAATAGAAGACATAATTAGTGACTATGGTGAATTAAAAAAAACTATATATTTTCCAGTAAATTGCATAAAGGGATAGCATGCTGAACGAAAAACTGGTACAAGAAAAGCACGGAGAACATTTGTGACTATATATAAATGGCGTTCTTAGAAATACTGAGTCTTTAAAAAAAATTCTAGGGAACTAATGTAACTGAAGCCAAACAATCTCGAATAACAGGAACAAATGAGGACCTTGATGATATATATATTTATATATTAAATTCCTCACTTAAAATTATAAGACAAATAAAATTCATTGTAATTAAAGAAAAAGTAAACAGACTACCCAGCACTAAGAAAGCAAAGAAATTTTATTGTCCAACAATAAATAAAGACTATGTGATTTACTTTGATGTGACGACCCAAAGGCAATTTAATCTTTCACTAGGGTATATCTTGCGATTTAGTGTTTTATGTTTCATTCGTAAAATTGTTATTTCTCCTGAAAAAATAAGAAACAGACTCTGCGTTTAGGAATAAAAAAATTGTCAGGGTGGCAGTCAATAAACTGAGATACTAACGATGCATTATGAGATGAATGGCAAATAAGGGATATGAATTTCTAATAATATTCTTTCTAATAATTGCTAATAATATAATAAAGGAGGGTACAATAGGAGGAAGTAGTTACTTCTTTGTTATAGCAACTTATAGTGTTCTACCTCAACGGTATCCTCTAATTTCCTCGTTCACATAGGCTTCCTCAATTATAATAACCACCAACATCAGTTATTCGCAGAAGATACAAGAATCTTTCTGTAAATGACACTGATCTTTGAACTTATGACTCGGAAATGTTTTAAAGCGATCTGAAGCCATCTCCTATTTATAGATATCCTGGTTCACCGATAGAAGGATAGAGCACAGCGTCTACCGCAAGCCGACACATACATACTACCCGTATTTGTTTGACGGGGGCCATCACCTTCCCTCCCAACGGTTGACTGCGCCGACCTCATTGTTTCACCAAGCCAGGTCAATCGCCGAAGAGAATAGCATGCCATACCAATGAAAACGCCTCAAAACGGCCTTCCGTCAGAATGGATACGGAAAATGCCTGATCTCATTGGCTCTGAAAAGGTCCCTCAACCCATGAGATCCCCAGCCGCCGGAGGAAGCTAATCGTCAGAGCGTGATTGCCCTACATCTTCTCTTGTTTCCGGGAAAATTTCCGGAATATCGGGCAAACAAAAGATTGATGCGGTCCATTTACTATCAGCATAACTTAAAAAAATCATCTGGTGAGTGTGAAGAACCCAAATTGGGATTAGGACCCCAGGCGTTTACATCGGGGAAACAGGACGCACTGTCGAGATGATGCTGAAGGATCATTAAGCGCCATATGCAGTTGGGGCAACCGGATAATCGGCTATTTGAGATCATTGTATTGGTATGGACCACTCCATCCTGTTTGAAGGAGCCGTAATTCTCACTCGCTCCCTTGGATTTTAGGATCCACTAACACCTAGTCAAGGGAGCCATTTCTAGACTAGAGGAATTTCACTGGGGATTCCCGGTTTCCGCTCGGAAACTCCCGGAAACCTATATCGAATCGAATAAGGCAATCACGGAAGATCCGAAAAATCGCGGAAGACACATGAGATCTAGCTTTCCACTGCAACCAATCAAATGTCGTCTCATCTGAGTGTTCAAATTCAAAACGTTAATTCCGCAGTAGCGGATAAACGAATCAGAAGTGAGAATTGTTTGGACGGCCAAGCGACCAATCAAGTGGCTCCTGGCATCACACATTTAAGGCGGTAAAAACTGAGACACGGCACTAATTTTGGTAGTTGATCAAAGTCATTTGGAACTTCGAGGAAAGTCTGAAATCAAATCCCAGCGCTTATTCATTTAGTTTTGTCCAAGTATAACACAAAGCCAATTGAATTTGGAAAAAAACAGTAAATTATGATTTCTTTCAGAACGTTCATATTTAATATGCACGTCTCACCCATTGTTTCATGTCTCACCAGAAGTGGTACAACTCCTTGTAAAGCGAAAAAAGGATGGAGTATTTTGATTCAACATGCACATATTTTTGTCTCGCTGAATGTAGCACGTGGCTATTCACAAAGAGTCACACCTGGCCAAATAAACTTATAACAAAGTGCTAATCCCATCATTGAGGTTCTCCGATTATAGTACTTGTTGCACTAGGAAAAGCTTTTATCATTTGGAGACACGTAAGGGGACTGAGAGGTTCTTTTTCGAGAATTTTTTAGGAGGGCCTGATGAAACCGAGTGCCCCTGGCCGACGCATAACGATGTCATCTGGTTTCCAGTCCCAAGAAAAAGCTGAAAGGCCTCAAACAGGGGGTGAAACATTTTCCACGAAGCTTAGGGTGCCCTCGAGCCGTCAAGCCTTGACCCAGTCAGGCTAAATGTAATGTTCCCATTTCCTCCGGGGAAAGTTCACCCGTGTATGTGTCTGCCCTGAGACCGTGAATACATATTCAGGTGTGTGTGTGTGAGTGTATGTGTGCTGGTGGGAGGTCATAGTGGGGTGTGCTTTTCCTCACACGATCCCTTCTCCCAGTTTTGATACACCTGTATTTCCTCTTTCCTTTCATTGATTCGCTCCCGTTTTCCTCCTTCGATGCCCCTCCAATTAATGTATATCTGAGTCCACTCCTTTGTATATCTGGACGTGAATTCCTCCTCATTTCCAATGAATGTGTTTCTAAATATGGCTATGTTCTCCTCCTCCTGTATTAACAAGTTAGAGGATTGAAAATCTTTCTCGCTGATAAAATCGAGTTGAGTGGAGCATCATGATTCCCTTTCACTACAATTACGTCATCGTCATGTGAAATAGACGTTGCCTATCATTTGAAACTCAATTTCCTACGTGCCGTTCAATGAAAACAACTTTAGTAGAACTAGTAATAGACGAGGAAACGAAATGGGAAAGAAAAAGTGTCAAAAATTGGGGAATATAGACCTACGTAGCAGGCTCAAAATCTTTTGGAACTCCAATAATCATCATCTATAAGTGCATTATCACATTTACTTCAAATGCAATTTAATAAGATTACCTTTATAAGATACTGAATATAAGATACTGAATTAATTAATTAGGTTATAGACATGCATTTACCATATCCATACCTGTGGTATTTTCTATCGGGGTTACAAAATGCAAATCTTTCAAAGCGATAAATACTTCCTGCATATGTTATCCATCAGAAAGAAATGGCAATATGAGTAATCTTCTTCCTAAATTTGATTTTAGAAACCTGCTTGACACCTAATGAGAATTTTAACTGGACCGCAATATTCATAAACACTTTAGCCTAAATATTTGCCTAATGAACCTCTTCGGTGTAATTTTTTTTCACAATGCCGAGAGATAATGAAAAAGAATAGCCAACGAGTTTGTCACATCGATTTTTTAAAATTTTAATTAAATATAAGGTCCTCCTATCCACAGGTTTAGTTAAAGTTTAATTAAAGGATGTCTGTAACACCAAATTCACCTGAGAGTAATTTTTTGTAAATTGACTGCGGGAAATTAAATTAACAAATTTAATTACCATTAAGGATTTGTGGAAATTTGTTAATTTTAGATTAATATTATGCATATTTCAAATATTTTTTTTCAAATATGTTTAAAAATTTATTTTGATAGGTGTGTGCGAATTACGAGTAATTGAAAATATATTTTTTCTAATAGCTTTATGAGGTTCATGGATTCCATTATTCTCATGATATTTATAAACTAAATTTTTCGTTTCACCAAGTGTTTGACAGTACACAAAATAGAATCAGGTATATCAAGTGTAAATATAGCCCATCAGAAAATGTAAAATATTGTTTTTAATGTAAATTGAACCTTAGTGTTTATTATTGGAATTACTGAAGGTTATGCTTAACGCTGTCAAGTTGACTTCGTAAGGGAAAGATTCAAGAAAAGATAGAAAATAAAAAAATATAATGGTATACCTACTATGTTAGAGAGATAATTCAATAAGGCAAAACTCCATTAATTATTCAAATTCTTCTAATATTTATTCCCATATTATCAACGGTCACCGAATGCGCGATCGTATATTAGTGCAGTACGTAGTCGGCTTATTTTCATCACAATTCCAGATTAATATGAAACATTTAATTTCATAAGTGTCTCGTTCCTTAAATTAAGACATTTTCTTAACGTAGAAAGGCCGACTGTAATATAAATCTATGAAAAATTTCTTTAACACTCAAACCTCATTCACATCCCAGTTCTGATGAGGAACTCATCTCACATCTTAAGTACGTGTACTGCTTCTTTCTTCTCCGTACTTCCTAGGAAAAAATATCCCCACAAATTCTATTTACGGTCGGATTCCACTTCGTTATCCCAAAGGATTTTTGGATAATTCTTTCTATATTCCAAGACCCAAATCAACTTAACGAATTCGTGCACAACTCTTTTGTGCTTCTGTCTTCACAGTGTGTATCTGGGAATCGGTAGGAATATGTACTTTTCATGAATTGAGCAGGATATTTTATTTCGTCTATTTTGTACGCCACCATCGCAACATTACAGTTATTCGCTTTCCTCTACACATTCTTTCTTCTACCAACCTAATCAACGTGTCGGACCCACAGAGTCTCCGGTACAGATTTTTATGAATGAGTTTTTGCGAGGATAAAAAGTAGGAACAAAGTATTTATACTGTACTTCGTTCCGGGTCGAGAGGCGTTTCTCGAAGATGAGTGCGAACGACGCCTTTTTGGTTCCTTTCGCTAGCTGCTCCCCCGAGTGTCCTCTCGCGACCGATGTGACGTGCGACAGAACACCTATGTCCGTCTGACCTCTTCCGTACACCCGCACCCTCACCTCCGAATAATTTTTTTTTCGGGCGGGACCAATGCGAAAGAAACACTTAAATTTGTGTACGACATCCGTGCAGACGGATGGGTCACCGTTTCCGAAGAATTCCTCTCTCGCGAGATCCCTCTTTCACGAGCGCGGTGCACAGAAGTTTAGAGGCCTCGGAGCGCCAGCACGCGCGATTTAATTGACCTGATTATTTCATTGCCCCCTCTCGCCGGCAATACCCTCTCCCCGGAATGCTTTCATTCCGCAGAGGGGGGCATTCCCCATTCCCTCTGGAGAGCCGGCAGCCGCATATTCGACGAGCCCGCACGCACGAGTCCGCTCCCATTGCGAAACACGCGTAATCCCGGGAAAGAGTCGGTCGTTGGTGCGTTCGTGCGCCCACTCACGAGGACGAGGGAACAGCAATAGAGGATGTTTCCCAGCACCAGAACTTTTTCTTTCTGTTTTTTTTCTTTATCTTGTCCGAAAGGGCACAGACATCGGGATCCCGAGGGTACATCAGTGCATGCTAGGTGTGCTGAAAAAAAACCCTTATTCAAATGCGATAACCCATTCCTCCCAGAGAGAGAGAGAGAGAGAGGTGATTCAGTATTAAAAGGCTTAATTGAAGAAGTCATTATGATAATACACCTGTTTGGCAAGAATAAATGATTTTTTTTCCAGGCTTTACCGTGTTCAGTTGGCTCGGAACATTTTAATTCTAAGAGTGGTGGCTCGGTGAAACCATTACAAAAACGTATAACCAAGATTAGGTAAATAATTTCACATCAAACTTCATAATTGATATAGCCTTATAATTAAGTCCTTTAACAGGATGAGCTGATCCGTAAAATTAATCGGCAGAAATAGATAGGTTGGTGACCCGCAATTAACAGTAAAAATTTTTTTTAAGAGAAAAACTCTTTCTCAGAAAAAGTTTATGACGTAGAACGCTACCTTCTTGGTCTTAATAGGGAAACAATTAAATTGTCCAAATTTAATGGAAGTCTCCCTGAAATTAATTTTTTAAACTCAACCCTGGATTTTATTTTGGAAAAGGAATCATGGAATTTGGTAACCTGGAAATAATTCATTCAAAGGCAGTTGTTAAAAATTGTGGCCTTCTTTTAATTTTCATGTATTCACTAAAAATGATTCCCTACTGTAATATAATTTCATGCTGTTAATTTCACAGCCAGTACCAATTTTTATGATTATTGAAGGTAAAATTGGAGATTTCTCCTTATTTCTGTACAAAATTTTATAAAATTCTAAGGGAAATAAGATTTTATAACGGTATAGAGGCAAGAATTGGTTCCTCCCCACCTAACGGTGGAAACATGTCCGATTTTGAAAACGGGTACCGCTAATGCAGGGAGATTTTTAAATATTAGATCGTAACCTTCAGGATTGTAATAGATGGAAGGAAATGTAAATGCACTCCGTTTCCATAAAAAAACCCTGAAGATGGTGCTGTGTACTGAAACCAGTTGAAATAAAAAAATTATTTTTTCTGTGGAAACTCCAAGTATGTTTATATTTCCTTCAACAAAGTCTCGGCCTCAACTGTAACTCGTATCCGTTAGATGGTAGCATAGTGTTTTATTTGCAACTAGGTTCCAACTCTTTTACCAGGAGTACAAGTTCTTTAAATAGAATGTGATTGGATTCGGAGTGTATGAGACTATTTTGATCTTCAAAGGAAACTTTTCGCTCTACGTCCGAGGAATTTATTTATTGCGTTCGCGTCTACTGTTACAGTCCAGTTTACACCCCATTGGATCACAGCAGTGGGCAGAAACTTTGGGGGCTCTGTACCATGTTTCGTGAACAAATAGTAAATCGAAAATCCGTGTTAGAGTCAACTTTCATCAAATCATGCCTCTACATCCGTGGACGCTAAATGAAACCTGAAGGCTGAGAAAATATCCATGAAACCAAATCTAATCCTGGTGATAGTTTAACTGTCGTATTAACCTTTGACAAACACATTTGGTACTCAATACTGATAGGCTGCGAATATTAAATGGAATTTTGGAATGGTTTCAGCTCGAAATTCGACTCCATTGCATTTCTAATTTATTGTGAAACCAGTGACTGAACACAATCCCGCATTATATAGTATTAATACTCGTGTAAAACTCGACTTTCGAACGTTCGAATAAATCTCGAATCCGTCCACTGAAGGTCATGTGTCGCAGGGTGGTTTGGACGATGAATTTAGGTAACGTGTTCATTTCCCAGGGATCGAACGACAGGCCCCCTACTCCGAGGATCGCTGAAATGGCCGTGCGGGCGTCCTGACATGTTACCTCGTTACCGATATCACAACTCCCGCCGCTCGTTCCCCAACAGCCAAGCCTTGCAACTAGACGGGACGGCAACGGGTCGAAGGCTAGACCGGAGGTAAATAATTAAGGCTTCCAGAGGGGGTAGAGTGGGCAACGCTGCTCGTGTTCTCTCTCAGTGACCCGGGGGCCCGGGATGCACTCTTTTTCAGCGGCGCTGTTGTGGAGCCGAGCGGCGTCCAACGAAACGCCCCCTCCACATTTGCGAGGGTGAGTGAAGGGACGTTTTATATCCAGGACGGGGAAAATTAGGTTATCCCGAGACGGCGAGGCGACGTATCATGAACGCGTCGCTGTCGGCACGCTAGAGGATCGGCACGCCGGAGGCACGCCTCTCCGGGCGACGCGTATGAGCCGGGGTTATTACACGAGCAGGCATAATCGCATATATACTGTTAATTTACAAAAAAAATACTTTATTTCGCAATGTAAATCGGATAACAAGATTTTGAAGTTTATTTTTGAACTCATCGGTATGAACCACGAGTCATCGTATAGAAAAAAAGTTCACTATCCAAGTTCCGCGTAAAAATGCGAGTTTATCGTCTCTCTGATGTGCGTGGTGCTCTATTTTGCGAAAATGAAGTTCCTTGTGGTGTATTGTGCATATTATATCCAATGATAGTTACTTATTTTAGTCAAAAAAGTACCTTCTTCTTTGAATATGATAATTCCATACGTTTTTATCTTTTACGTTTTAAAATTTGTATCCACTATAAAAGATAAGTGGCAGATAAAAAATGGGAGAAAGGCTTTGTGCAAATATCGTCCAATGCTTCATAACAGTATTTCGAGCTTCTAAATCTTATTATTTTTCCCTTCTCGGAATGATGTTAGGACAAAATTTTTAGAAAAAAACTTTTCGATTGTTGGAGAAGACCTGCAAGGGTAGTGGCAGGTTAATAACGAACATGGAGTGACTTAGGTTAGTGGTCAAGGTATGTAAAGTAGAGAGATTATGAAAAACATAACTAAAATGACCTCTCTACTTTATCTTCGTATATTTAACATCATTACTATAATTCATATCTTTAATATCTATTTATTTAATTTATTTTTCTATTTAACTGTATAAGTGAGGAACTAGCCAAGAGACACTTAAGCGAACTTAAAAAGTCGCGGGTCGATTTCCGCGCGGAAAAAATGACGATTTTTGTTGTTTACGATGGTGACTTAAAAGTTATGAAAACAAGTAGTAGCTTCCTCGTCAATGTTTAAACTTTCCCTGCTGTAACTAGTGAATTATATATAATTTTAAAATGGTAATTTGATGAACCTAACGACCTTATTTTACAATGAATGCGTTAGATACCGCTCGGAAGTATTTAGCCAACCCAAAAAATGTCACGATCTTTTGGCTCCGGTATCGCTGCCTCCAGCCTAAGATATTTGCGGCCGGTTGGGTGTTTTCCAGTAATATTTGTTTTTTCGGAGTAATATTTTCGGGGTGTATAGCACATGGTCTATTTGGTTATTTCATGTTGTAATCCTGCTATCGGGGCACATTTGGGCAATTTGGGAAACGTTTAAGGACTAGATGAAGACTGCTTTGGTATTTAAAACTAGATGAAGACTGCTTTGGGCGACATATTTTCGGTAAAATTGAAGCAACTCACGCTATTCTCTAGAATCCATCTTAGGAGTTGGAATCATCACGTATTCAGGAATATTGCACGGCACACAGTTGATTAAGGTGCCTCGGACCAACTAGAGGAAAGAGAGGAAACCTCGTGGCTTTCATTCATACCACAAGAGGATGTCAGGAATCTCACAATGCAGACATTAGAGTGGGACGGGCAGCATGATCCGGTTGGTCATGAACTTTATGAATCATCCACTTCTCAGGACGTCATACATGCAAAGCTTTCTGTGTTGACCTTTCGAGAATCTCCGCGGTGGTCACATCCGGTGTTAACATTCCGATACATTGCTCCTCAAGACCCATTCCGGATCCTCATGCGTGAGTTCCAACCGGAAAGCATTCGGCCTCTTCCCTCCCCGCACCACCCCACCCCGGACCCTTGCTCCCGCCGAAGTGGCCAATTGTTCCCTCTGCCGCAACCCTTACCTCCACACCCCCTCGGTTTTGCCCATCCTGACAAATAATATTGTATAGGTTTCAACCGCACGTTGGCCAGCAGAGAGAGAGAACACGACCACTGTCAATATCAATTTACACTCGTCCCCCCCCCCTCATGTCTGTTCGGGAGGGTTTGGAAGGCGTGGTCCACCTCACCGCCGCCTAAGCACGTTGAAGCAAATAAACCCATTTATGCGTAAGCGACAGCGGAGGGTGTTTCATAGCGCTCACAAAAATAGTCCGTATGTCCTTGTCCCCATGGCCGAAATTCTATTCAATGATGTATGTAATATGTTGTATAACAAAAGTATGTATTTCGAAAAACCCAGAAAAACAGACTTAAGACAAATGCGGGTAGTTATGATGTCGACAGAATTTGTGGATACGCATAAATAAATAAACGAGAATTAAATAAAATATGAACGCGTTGAAAGTATTATTTTATTGTTAATTAATGAAGTTTAGTCGTCTGTCTAAATTATAACGTACCTTATCAGGTGAATCGTCCTTGGCTTAATGTTTTTCCAAAATCTTAAATGGTTATCCAATATGAGAATAACTTTGTAACTTTCACTTTGAAATTACAAAGTTATTCTCATTATAGATATCCACAAGTTCCATGAAGTCACGCCTCATGTTATTAACTTATGTTACATGGAACCATTAATGACGTGAGATATCCGGGCATATACGTACGTAAATATTGTTCAATTGATTAGGATTCCGGTATTTATTCGAACACATATTGATGTATTCCTTATAAAATATTGTCTCAATATTTTTTAATGTTTAATACGCTAAATTCAACCTATAAAAACGAAACTTGTTTATTATCAGTGTTTCAATACTTCACCTATGTTGGCAGTAGAATTCAAACACCCATTGCTTTATATTTTATATCTAATTTACTTTCCGTCATGCCGAAAAGGGCGATTAAGTTGAGGAAATTAGAAGAAACAAAGCTTTTTTCCACTTGCGTCTAAATTCTTCGTGGCATAAAAATACAATCTAAGACAGCAATCTGATGTGGATTGCATTACTTAAATCTCTTGTGTAATTATTATCAGTACCATTTCTGCAAATCGGTATTATACCAATCAAAATGCAAATAAAAATAAACTTAGTTAAATTATGTAAATTATTTGTAAAAACTCACTAAACGGACTCGAAATCCGGCAGAATAAATTCAAATACAGTTGATTTTTTTCTCAATATTGTTTCAATAAGAACAAATATGAGTGCTTGTCTTTAGGAGGAAGTCAGTGATAGAATGATTCAACTTGTTTTGTGAACGAATATAAAATATTTTCCATCAGAGTAGAGGAAAAAAATCTAAAATTGCTCCTGTTGAGAAACTCTTTCCATTACTCTTAAACACTGCAAAAGTTTACTCAAGCTCTGTCTCTGTTCTTGCTTTATGTCCTTCATCCAACCGAAGACGCTGGAATTTTCGAAAGGAAAATTTTATGGGCTTGCAGAGTTAATCACATAAATACGCGGTTTGGTAAGAAGGTACTTAAAAGAGTTCTTTGGTGATAATGTCTTTTTGATGGTTAAGTTCTTAAATCAAAGAGTTGTCTAAAAACTATTTTAAATTTGGATTCAAGTCGTAGTTTTATCTGTTACATATCTATCTTTTTGCTTGTTCTTATTCACGGAAGATTTACGATTTTGAAGGTAGCGTTGAGAGAAAAGCATACTTAAATTCTTAATTCACCGAGAGGACCTTAAGTTGTTTAGCTACTGATGTAATAACCAGCAAATGTCCACTTAATTATTAACCTCCATTTTGTAGTGTAAAACAAGTTTGGAATACGACTGCCACTTCGCAAATCTGAATATTAACGAGATGATCTCCTAGAATTATTGAAAAATAGGATTAGGCAACAAGTTAATATACCTGGTATATTTTTTTGGCTTTAAAATTACGCTAATTTCTCCTATAAATGAAATATTAGGACGGCGATGTAGGAGTATGAATAGAATAGCTATTTTGGAATGAATAAGACATGTTAAGAAGTACATTGGATTGTAGAATGACTAATAATATGACCAATTAGAGTTGTAATGACCCATAAAAAGTCCATCATTAATTGGTATATATATCCGCATTAAGTAGTAGTAGTATTTTTGTTTATAGAGTCCTTCGACGGCTACGGTAATTACCCACATTTTCGCATTAATATAAACACTTTGCATCAATTATAGGAATTAAATCTCTACCATGATTCATTGCACTCTCTGTAATGCCGAATATAAAAACAGAAATATCAAAGTACTTTTAAAAATTACTTTGAAAAATCGGGACAAATCAAATGCCATTTTGAGAGGTCATTAACTCAATTAAATTTAATTACGAATCTGATGTCACTGCTTTTAGCACTTTTAATGACTTTGTGTTTATATTCTTATTTTTATTTTGCTTTTTCATCGATATTGATTAACTTGAAAATAAATGATTCAATAATGGAATTACTCTCATCCTCCTCTACAATTACTCGGGATATGTTGTTTTCACGTCTTTTATTTTCGATCCGTTAGTTACACGAGGAAAAGTAGTGACCATTTTTCATAGTTAATACTTCATTTCCTTTTCAAGCCATTCCATTGCCTGTACCGTAAGTTGTTTCCTGAATTCATACATATCTTATTAAGATATTTCCGCCATGGTTACATTTTTATGAGTACAAATAAAAAAATAAAAGCATAACGTAACGTTAGGAATTAGCAAGCTTACTTATTCGATGTTCGTCATTTCCTTCACTTTGCTTTGCTCGGTAAACAGTAATCATAATATGTATTCCCCCTCTTTCAACTCCGCCTCAGCTAAATTTCAAGGGAACTCCTTATACTGTTCTGAAGAGGTTGTAGAACAATTTCCTCACGCCTGGAAAGTAAATGTTTTCCCTCTTGGAAGTTCCTTTGATAGCTTTACTTACTCGGCGGCATTCGTGAGCAAAAGGGAAAATAAGGAGCGAGGCCGATGCCGAAATCGTTCCCGGATAGAGGGGGCGGGCGCCAAACCAAATGAAATGCTAGTTGCGGCACTCGCAGGATACGGGAATTCTCCACGGCGCGTTTTCCCCGTCTTCTTGAGAATTGATGAAACTCAACGCGGGATGTCTTCTTCAAAAACCGGATGTATTCTTATGCAAAGAGTGACTTGGGGAACGAAGGAAACAAGATAAAATGTTAGACAAGAGATATATCCCATTCGCCCTTCGCAACATGTTCTTGTCATGGGACAAGCACTTAGCTACGGACATTTAGCACCCCCTCAAAAATCGAAGAAACACCCCATTGATGGGACATAAAATCCATGCTCGAGACCACGTTTAGGACCTCGAATATTCGAAAATTCTCCGATAGTGAATAATTTTCCTTTATGTTGAACAGGAATCCAACGGAAAGAACTCTGAATCACTATCACAGACGAGGGGTGAAGGACTCATTTGCGGTAAATGGATTTCAGTCAGGTGTTCACGATTTTTTAAAACCCAACATTCAGTACTTCGGCGTGGAAATTGTGACTGAACTTTGTTATAGGCACTTAAGGGAGTTTCATTTACCAAGGAATGAGAATATGAAGGAAATGATATTAGAGGCAAAGTACGTGACGCGAGGAACGTCTCCGTAGAAGAGGAGAAATCCTCCTTCCAAGAGGACGAACGCTAAAAACATTTGTTTTAGTATTTTTATGTAATCCTTTCCCTTTCCTTATTCCCTATCATTTGTGTTGAGTTTTCGCCATGTGGCGGTTACCTCGGTATAAATGTACATGCATATATATAATTTATATATACACAGATACATACACATAGATAGAAACACTTAAAAGACTCACATATTAAGAAATATTTTGGAGCTTGCTTGCCCCAAAACAATTCCCGGGAGAACTCTTCAACTTGTTCTTTCTGTGTCAGGATGTCTCCATCATATATGTCATTACTGATTTTATAAAATCTTTATATATTCT
>WURS02423500.1:0-16569 GCA_011762765.2 Rhinocypha anisoptera
CTACCGATCTTGTTGTGATGCGCACTGCCTAGCAACGCCACAACAAGTCAATCAATTTATTATATGACTGAGGTAATAATAAAACTGTCACACATGTGACAGTTCAAAAAAACGAAAGTGAAACTCAAGTATGTGAGAGTCTTAGTTTAAAGTGGATTACCCGCGTGCGCGGTGAAAATTTCTAAGACGGGTCCCAGCAGAAACGGTCACATTTTCTCAAGCGAACAGATTTCTGTCTGCCCGTGGCGATTTCGGTGCCTCTCAGTGTGAGGTGCACTTTTCCGTGTCGCCACACCGTGTGGTGTCGTCAGTGTGCCTGTCAAACATGTAGTAGCGACATCCAAACACTGCACTAACCTTTATCAGTTTAAGTGGCCCACTCTTGGCTCGAGGCAGGTGCACGAAGCCAAAGATGCTGGTGAACTGTGAAGTGGCCACGTGGAACGCGATGGCGGTGGAGAAAGCGGACACGAGATGCTCAGAGAGAATCAACGATAGCGAGCCCAGACGCATCAAACCCATGGCGATCTGAATGAAGCCACAAAGAAGACAAACGCTGGTGAGCACCTCGAGGGTACTCGGTACATTCGATGCTTCACTCAATGCAGCTAGTGTGCTATTATCAGATGGCACTATAGCTGCCGTTGGGTTATTGGTGGCACCCATCTTCACTGCGATGTTGTTCAACATTATGCTAGCAATTGCAAAGGTTCCCACCGAGATGTGAGGCGAGGTTCCTAGCAGTGCGTAGATCAGTACCGGGAAAAAAGACACGTAAAGTCCGTTGACCGGGCCTAGACCAGCTAGCATCGAGTAAGCCACCCCTTGTGGAATGTGTAAAATAGCCACGGTAATACCGGCGATAATGTCTGGAATGAGTGATGTCTTGATCGAGTATCGTGGTAGCCAATCTAAAATAGGCACCCATGACTTGATACATACAAGAGGAGAACATTCATCACAAAGAGATCGGCTTTGTCCACCAATTTTCTGATATAGCGAGCGAGACCTACGCGAACCGCTTGGATAAAATTGATAGCCCGCTTGGTGGGCAAACGTATCCTGGTCAAGTACTTGCCGTGAGATCTCTATACACCGGTTCTGCTTGTCCAAATGGTCTCCAATGGTGCTCACCGAACTCGGGTTGTTATTGTTCTGACACTTATAGCCTTGAATGTTGTTATTCTCAGTGTAGTGATTATCTTGCCGCAGCAAAGGAGTTGGTTGATGGCTTCCGGTGGAAAGATCAGAAGAAGCAGACGAAGCGATACTTAGACTTGAATGTGTCCGACCAAGAAAAACCATCTTGGCAGGTAGCGACACGGTAGAGAGTCGACTCGAGCCCAGCTTGGGTCTCGAAGGCGAGCTCTCGCTCGACTTGGCCTGATCAAACATCTCCTCGCCGAGATCGAGGGCCAGGTTGTCAATTCCCTTCAGTTGATGCTTTTCCGACGATTTAGACATGGTCCATCGACGAACTGGCTGTCCACTCGGTGACAATGCAAATCACAATCTACACGTACAAGAACTGAGGTTAGATCAACTTTAAATATAAATAAAAACCATCCATTGCCCAGAGGCTCTCGTGATCAGTGCAAGCGTACTCTGTCATCGTCAACGTAGCTGACAAGTGAACAGACAACAAACAAACTGTTTGACAATAGGGTTGCCCAGTGGCCAATTGCAGATGTCAGACACAATCGATCAGCAAGAGAGGTAGTGAGAGTAACTGTGGCCACAAACAATGTGAGTCTCTAGTGTCTTCAGAGCAATTGCCACTTTCTTTCTAACTCTTTCTGTTTGTTTAGGATAGCCCAAAATGAGAAAGAAGTAATCGGTGTCAATGAAGCGCTTTCATCGCCAATCGCGATCGGCATTGTTTCTGACACACCTGCAATGATGGATGGTACCTTTTATACTTCACACTTATTGTCTCGGGGATAATCCACTGAGCTAATCAAAACACACACAGAAAAACTGACAGACACGACAAGACGAAACACACGACACATGGGACTATAACCACAAGGCGCAATCAACACCACTCGGATCAAAGTGATTATTGGAAAAATCGATTACTTGCAATATTAAAGCAAAAAAAAGTGATTGAAGGTTAAGTGTGGAAAATTCCGGAGGGTATGAAAATTCATAGACTTTACGAAATGAAGTGAACAGAATTACCCATCGGTTCTCGGTGGTAGCCACAC
Organism: Rhinocypha anisoptera; assembly: GCA_011762765.2. NCBI lineage: Eukaryota > Metazoa > Arthropoda > Insecta > Odonata > Chlorocyphidae > Rhinocypha > Rhinocypha anisoptera. Next base: position 2,208 of record WURS02423500.1, read on the forward strand.
GAGCACTGATGCTGATTTATGGGGCATTAGGATTAGTCAACTGCGTCTGACTTCACTCGTGATCCTTGGCTCATCAAACTCTTTTTCTTGAAGCTCTTTCTCTCTTTCTCTTTTAGGGGTAAAAGCCCAGACACACACAAAGCAAACGAGGTATACAATCGAGGTAAATGGCCACTTGAGGGGCTAGACTAACGGACTGACTAGACCCCGGCTACTTAACCCATTTGAGATTTGAAGGCTAATGGAGAGTGGCGTCGTTGCCGACATCATCAAGGAGGATCAGAGTCAAAGGGAGAGAGAAAATATAAATCAAAAATCAAGAGGCGCGTGCACTCCTTTCCCTTCTCGCGGTGTCATCTTCACCTAATCCATCCTTCGGTGTAACGATTAAACGAGCGAAAACAAGATGGCTCCTGGCGGTCAAGTGAGATGGAAAATGAAACCGATTAGCACACCGTTATTAGTAGTGAAACACAATTATGGAGAGGGTGAGAGTCATGCTAGGAGTCAAGTTCATCAGCAGAGAATGGAGAAATTCAAGAGAAATAGATGAAAATTCATGAAAGAGAGGAAAGAGAGAGAGAGACTGACAATTCAACTGGTGTGCCAGTGGTACCGATTCGACAGTGGACACATGCTCACGCACAGTGTCTTCTTATCAACGTGATGGTTAGTGGTATAACGTTGCCGGCATCATTACCATCCAAATGTTTCCATCTCCAGGCCAGTCCACACATTAGTATCCACCTCAAACATTCAACACGCTGGTATGGTAGCATGGCACCCGCCCGCAAAAATAAGGGTCATGGATGTATGACGAGTGAGAGAGAGAGAGAGAGATTGGTAGTAAGGATAAGTAGACTCGTAATGTTTTCCCTCTTTCAAGATATGTTTGCACTGTGCAAATGAAGTGTCATATGCAACTAACCAATCGGCCATTTTCCTCTTTCTCTTCTAGGTTGGGCATGCGTAGGAATTGATTCCATCCTGCTCCTACTCTAGTTTCCTAGTCAATCAGTCTACTTTCTGGAGTGAGATAATATCGGTAAAAATTGTACAATTATGACTTCAACGGTACATTCAACGGTTATTTAATCAAAACAAACATTGGTTTATATGGGCTCAATCAACTCGAGCTTTGAGGTTGCCATACACACCGTCAACTATTTAACTGTTCGTTGCCACAGGCAAAATAAGTTGAGTTATTTTTAAAGTTTTTATAACAGACATAAAAACTAAAAGACTTGTTCTCTAGATTTAATTAAATTATTTTTTACAAAAAAACTCATTTTTTGTTATCTTGAAGTGTTCAAATTATGAGTTTAACTTAAAATAACGATAAATTTAATGAATTAATGTGAATTAATGTCATGTCATAAACCCGTTTGTGAATTTCCGAAAGAAATGCAAACAGCAAGAATTCCAAAACAAAAGGCGGATTTAAATTTAAATCAATTTTGCTAAATGGATTAAAATGAATTGCTTCAATCAATTTGTTAAAGTTCAACAAATTGAAATGAAGTATTGCAACACGCATCACAGTCAAAAGCAGTTAATCCCGCCAACAATCACTAATCCAATCAATGAGGTTGAGTGGCTTTGTGAAAAAGCACGTGTTACAAGCCAAAGTACCGTTTTAGCTCAAGGAAAATCTCTTAAAATATTACACATCCAAACAAAGGTCAAAATGACGTATGGTGTGGCAATTCTGTTACCACTTGAGTAAAAAAATACCTAGTTGCGAGATGACAAAATTCATTTGGTACCACGTGCTACCTGTTTAGTGCACAACCTATTTATAGAGATCACACACACATGATCACGATCGCGAAACGGTGAGTGTCCATGAAAAATCGACCCGATTGCTCGAGAAACAAAAATATCTTAGTAACGCTCGAACGATGAGTCATCGAGGAGAACGGAATGAGAACAAACTACGAGTGGGTGACATCACACCCTGAAGCCACCAGGTGACATTGTTTAGAGATATTTTTAATCAATCAATCTTTCAAACACACACACTCTCTCTCTCTCTCTCTCTCTCTCTCTCTCTTTCTCACTCTGACATCAGTCTGATTAAGACAAAATTGAATTTGACCCTAAACTTGAAGATACGACGCCAAGCAGATTGAGCACAGGCATGTCAGCGCTAACAAGCTCTCCCCCACGTTTTCACAGTATCTCAAATATTCAAATAAGGCTCGTGAGTGCGAAAGTTTCACGATCGAATTACCGGCTATCATAGATGGGTGCAGACAGAGAAGAACAAAGATGGTTCAATTTTTCAAAGTGCAATCATTAGCGATGGCCATTGAGATCGCCATCGAGTTTGAGCTTATAAATCACCGACCACCGCCACTGCAAATTAGAGAAGCCAACCTTGCGAGGTGGGGGTCATTTTAAATTCAAACACTCTCCTCGGACAAACGCAAACATCGATTCAAGCGGCCATTGAGTGAAAGTTGTAGGTACCCCTCGCGTGATGGCAATATAACGACAATTGGTAATGATGGAGGGTTGTGTCCAGTGCAGTGGGCCACTCACACATAGGTCATCTAGCGCACTACTTACCATTTGGACAAGATTGGATAGTGGGGATTTTCAAAAATTAGAAAAGAGATCAGATCGGGTGATGATAGAGGCGCCGAAATGTCTCAAGGTCAGGTCAACCACCAAATGACCTCAGACAGATTGAGAACGCGATTCGAGTCGAACTTAGTTAGTCAATCAAAAATTCGTAGAAACAATTGATCAGAATGCCTGCAATATCAGTGAGTCACCAAAAATGTCATAAATCGTAGAGGTGACAGTTGAGGGAGAAGGAGAAGGTACTTCGACTTTCGGTGTCACGATTCCGGCTAAATAGTAAATAGTGACTGTAGGCAACTGAGATGTCGATTGAAAGTAAAGATGACTTGATTTGATATGATAGTGGTTACTTTAGTGGTGATGGTGTTCATTCACCGAGCGCACCGAGACGACTGGCCGGCCAATGGTCGGATGAGTTGCCTATGTTAGTGTATCCCTACACCTGGTGGAGAGTCGAAAGCTTCTCTCTCTCTCTCTCTCTTGCACACCATGCTGCTAGTGACACAAACTAGTTTCGCCCCTTCCAAGCCGCCGGCCCCGCTTGGCCATCTACATAGAGACACACACGCCGGTAGACAGATGATGATCAACTGTATCAAGGCACAGACGACACACTCGTTCAGAGACAGTGAGAGTTGAATCACCACTAGACAGACTTGATAGGCATGGAACTAGCGCGATTCCACGCGCGCTTAACCGCAATGACAGCTTTGACTGGTTAATTCACCCGCCAGGGAGAAAGAGAGAAAGGGAGATATCCGAGCAAAGGGATTGACCACCATTGCTTTCCATATACCAGCATGTCAGTGAAGGAAAGAGTTAATTAATTCGGGCGCAGAGATGCCAAAACATGTCCGAAGGAAAGTGTTGGTGCACTGGTGGTCAGTTCAAAAGTGACTTCACAGATCAACCGATAGTCGTGAAATAGTGGGAGCAATGAAGTGCACACCTTGACAGAGAGAGAGAGAGAGAGAGATAGCAAGAGGCTGGTTGGGTAGCACGCCATGGCAACACTCACCAGGGCCATCAATTACGAAAGGTAGCTGACAACAATGATCCGAAGTCTCAACCCACCACGATCGATCGATCGATCGATGGCGGTTGAGTTCCTTGCAGCCAAAAGCACAACAGCGATCATCGACTCACTACTACTTCGGTATCGGACCAGTTATAATTATGATTAATGATTCAGGATCACCTTGATCCAGGGATAGTTTTGCTCAGATATAGAAGGTGAAAACAATTGAAATATCCCAAGCACATTTTCGAATTCCCCCGGGAAAGTGATGTGACTTTGCCATAAATCAATCAATCAACAAGAATGAATTTTAACATTTTCAATGTATACAGTTCTGTGAGAATTTAGAACTGACAAATTACAAAATCATGACTTTCAGCTTTCAAGTAACTATTTCAATTCCGCAACTTCGATAATGTGCAATTTGTCAGAAATCCGTTTCGGTTTCTCGAGTCAAGAATCAAACTGCACGAATAAGTTAGTCTCACGAGACAACAAAACAATTTTTAAGTTTTAAAAAATTACCGAAACTCGAAACCACAATTGGAATTATCCTTTCTCCCCTCGATCAAATTGGATGGCACTCACATTAAACTGAAAGCCACATGGCTTCGATCATTGCCCTCGAGTAGAGTGATCAAAACTCTCAATGGAGATTCACTCATCCGGTGAAAGGATCCTGACACTGAGGAATGCCTCCCTCCCTCCCACCTTTAGTTTTCTCTCTCACCTCCCTTTCGACACGCGTAGGCCGTGTTCAGTGCCAAATTACACCATCGATCGACCATCACGGGGAGGGATCATGCTTGCTATTACCTATCGACAGGTGGACAAATTCAATCTAACACAAACCATCTTTTCAAGGGGTCATCTTTCAATATATATATTGTGCATGTGTGAGTTCAATATTCAAAAAATAGCCTCAAAAAAAGTTCATCGCAACCATAATTGGTAGATTGGGCGCGCGTGGTGTGTTTGTATGTATGATTACCACATTACCAAACTAAACTTAACTTGATCTCGAGCCACATGGTGTGCACCGAACAACAATTATATTAGCTCGCTCGACTAAAAATAACACTTTCGCTCTCTCCCTCTCACTCTCTTTAGTTAGACGGTCTGGTTCCAATTAGTCGCCACTACTATGACACTTGACAGGGGTAGAGGATGAGATGATGATGATGAAATATAAAATTAACACCTGTTGCCTTGCACTACTGTTGCTGTAGTAATCGACTAAGCGACGAGTAAGCGTGAACTGAACGAGTTTGCAATGGCGAGTTTATCCTAAACACGATTTTTCGAATCTAAAGCCACTGCGCAGTTCAAATGCGAAAATAGCCTTTATGGTGGGCCTCTTGTTCGAGTTACTAGTGAGATACACTTTAGAAAAATCTGATTAAATCCACTCTACGCAACCTATCTGACTAGTAAAAAATTTATAAAAACTAAACAACTCTTGTGAACAACTCCAAATCTAAGAGCTCAAATTACCCAATTGTTTAATTTAACTTAAATTCCGTTTAAAATCATAAAATATGAAGAATGGTGCAATGTCAGTTAAAGTCATAAACAAAGCTTTGATTTAAAAGCTTACCTTTATGGATAAAATCTTGATTTATTTGATCAAAAGTCCAACATTAAAATATATTCGAAAAGTAAAATTAGTTACGAAATCAACATTAATTCTCCGAGCATAATCAATTTCGAACAACGACAAAGCACGTGCAACTCAATTGATCAATCATTGTTTAGTACTGCAATGTTGTGTCGGTGTGTGAACTATCGAATGCAGTATGAATCGCGTGGGGTACAAGCACGTCAGCCCACTTTGTTATCACTGAACAACTCCATACACCTCAACTCCTCTGTCACTGGGTAACATCATGCTTTGCAGAGCTGTACCACTGATAACACTTCCATAGCTTCCACACTATCACTTTGAACTTCGAGTTTTGGTACTGCAAGACACAGCTAAACTAACATTGTACTCAAATAGATACACTTAGATAAAGATGCATTTTCAGATGCTCTGCAAAACAATTCCTATTTAATTAAACATGAAAACTTTTAATCTTTCAAATATTATTAAATACTTGAATAATTAAAAAGCTTATCCCTTCCTTCAAGTGAGAAAAATAAAATTAATTAACAAAAAAATAAAATGCATAGTGAAATTTGACCTCGCATCGTGTGAGAAATGTTCGGAGATGAGTTGGTGATAAATCAATTCCCAGTGACAATAAATGCACGTGGCACAAATGTCAATGTGCATTTGATGTAGAAGGCTCAATGACGCAATCATCATCTTAGCATCATCGTCAACACACGTTGCCTTCCCCTCCAAACCTGTCAAGGTATATATAATCAAATCATTGTTTTGATTGAGATGTTTGTGTGTGAGAGGGAGAAAGTTTTTGGTGCTAAACTAGCTTTCAAACGAAAGAGAAGTTAAAATTAAAAAATTTAGAGTATTTTTACATCATTCGAATTTAGAATGTGCACAAGTAAACATACGCTTTGATTTAAAAGTAACGAGATATATAAAAGCACCCTAGTTAAAAATGGCTTTAAACAAGCACGATGATGATTATATAGAAAAAAATGTAGAGTGTAACTTTGTTGCAATTTAGGCTACCTCGAGGCAGATCATTTTTCCCTTCATTTGCTAACATTGAGAATGAGAGAAAAGAGAGTAAAAATTAGCCTAGGTGCCACATGCAAACAGAGAGTGATCCTTTTAAAGGATCATCATCTTGTTAATTGGGAGGTGTGGCCGGTGACTCAAGTGATTTATTGCCCGCCCTCTCCGAAGATCATCTCACCTCGATAGTGTCTGTGTGTTGACATATAACTTGCTAATGGCACCGAGAGAGAGAGAGAGAGAGAGAGAGAGAGAAGGGGTCAAATACAAACAATCGTTATGTAATCGATCGATCGACCGGGTTGGGTGAGTGGGCCATCGAAGGTGCGTTCAGTGTCGCAAGGTGGCCTACTGAATTGACAATCAGTAGTCCAAAGACCACAGTGATGGCCACACACGCACATACAGAGCATTCTCGCTCCACCCGGCCATACTTCCTGTACCCCATTAACCCTTTGAACTAGATGAGAGAGAGAGAGAGAGAGAGCATGTCAAGTGGCACTCTTGTTACACCATTGAGCGAAGCCGGTGGTAGGCCTGTCATTATGGACAGGAGGCACCGTGCCGCGCAATGAGATGATGAAATCGTCGGCAAATGGTAGTCATTGACAGTGCCCTCCAAAGCACCCGTGATAGTGAGATAACCTACTAAAACAAACATAAAGGCAATGTTTTACCGGACCATGATGATGACAAGTAAATTCCATCTTCATTACCCAGATATCTGGATTGGCGTATGTGTACCACAAACAACACAAAAGACACAACAGTTCTCTAAGTTTCCAATTAAAGATGTTCGCGTTTGTAAACATTTTTTCTTTTTGTTGTCTTGTCTTCTTCTTGAATAATAATTGTTATAAATGAAAATCATGAAAGGAGAACACTCCTTCAGAGCAAGCCCACTTTAGCAAACATCACGAGAATCATGTATATATACTTTTTAAACAAATTCTGTGTGAATTCAACATTTTTCGTATCATTAGTTCGTTCATTTTTCAACAAATCATAGAATACTGAAATAAAACTTCAGTTCTTAAAAATCCCAATAAAAACAACTCGTGACTGAGTTCTTTTTAAAACAAGTACTCGGTAAAACAAATATAACCTCGAGTGGAAGTTAGCCAATGCACTCCAAGTAGATGAAGACGGAAAAGTACCCCTCGCGTAAAACGTAGATTGATCTGTGATGAGCCTTAGAGCAAACAGAGAGCCAATCGACAAACAAACCAAAGCTCGGAAATCTGCAAAATGTCAGCCACCCAACCACAATGTGTACTACCCATAATCATAGTCGAGCGAAGAAAAACATCCACATCACGAACAATCGATGGTTCCAAGAAACAACAAGAAAACAATGCGGAAGTTGACCGAATTTCTAGACATCCGGTTAAGTAGAAGGGTGGTAGGGTGGCCTGTGGCTATGCATTACCCATGCGCGCATCGTCATCGTCATCATCATCATTATCATCATCGAGGTGGCTCATTAGCAGCCCAGTGCCGTTATTTATTATAGCTCAATCTTGAGAATCATGCACCAAGGTTACCGTGGAGGGTAGCGTGGCGCCGGTCGATGTGTGACTAATAACCAATGGATGTGTGTGTGTCTATGTGTTTGTGACTATCTGTGTGTGCGCCATGCAGAGAGTGGCCAGTGGTGTGAGCTATTGGTGCTGCCACCGCAAACCCCTCCAAAGAGGTGAGTGAGCAGATCGCAGTGGGCAAACAGGAAGAGGCATTTGAGCGAACGAGTAACCTCAATGATGATCATTACAAGTGAGGCGTAAGAATGATCACCACCAGAGGGTTGGTGGGTCGTGCGCGCATCATGCATTTGCATGGTCAGTCCGGTGGGTGACTGGTGAATATAGCCCGACCCACCGACCGAGCAGCGAGTTGGCGCACCGCAGGGTGACTGGTCTCGCTTTGTCTCTCACCATTGTGGTCCATCAATTAATCAGTCAACCAAGAGCCACTTTGATCACAACCACCGTAGCACAACTACTCCGCCTCACCGATTGATCGCGAGTGTGATGGCGTAGACCACCGCGCTTCCAAGGGTAGGGCACGCGTCATGCCTGGTGTGACCTAATCCACCAACCAACACTATCTATCCATCTCGCAAAACTTGAATTCATCTCATCATCGCTACACACACACCCATTTTAAACAAAGTATTTTCAATTTCAGTAATTTAAAAATAGATTAACTAAACAAGTAAAATAATATAAATCGATTCAAGTAAAATATATTTTAATTGAATTCCTCAATATCAATATATGAATACATAAAAAAGAATTTATAATGATAATTATAAATCATTGGAAAATAAGTCTTGTACTAGGATATTTCCCATTTCATCCCGAATCTTCATAAATCATTGAACATCATAATCATCACCATTCGATACACTAAACGAAAGGATAACATATATCAATAATAATATATTTAGAAAGAGCCGGATGAAGATGAGATGACTAGCTTCTTTCATCTCGTCACACCTCGTAACTCACTGCACTCATCTTATATGACTTAAGTTATGAGTCACCATGTCTTACAGTGTGGCAACAATCATCGTCATCATCATTGACATCAGGCAAGAAATGGAACACTACTACCCGGTTGTGCGTGCGTAGAAAATAGGTAGAGAGAGAGAGAATGTGGAAACGAACAATAGATTGAAGGTCATGCAAAGAGACCAGGAGAACAGAACTAATTGCCGCGAATCGAATTGAAAGGGGTAGAAGGGTCGAGGCGAATCGAGGTCGAGCAGTGGGTGACACTCTACTTTGTCTCCATCGATGGCACGCTTTCCAACTGATTACTGATTATGTACCCTCTCTCTTTACCAACCAGTTTCATTAATCAAAAATTATCTAGTTTGATTTGATTGAACCACACAAGAAATAAAATTCAAAAGTCACATAAGGATGTCAAGTAGATGCGTCAACCGAAGTGTGTCCTGGCATCGAGCACGGAGATTAAACGACTAGATCGTGCTGAGTTTTGGCCTCGCTTCCGAAGCAATCAATAACGCAGCCGTGCACGCGACTCACTCGCCTCAATGCACCATCGATTGATTGATACCGCCGCCGATTGGGCTACCGACATCGGTCTAAAGTACTTCTCTTGGTTAATCACACTCGATGATATACTGCCATCGACTCGAGTAGACGAAAGTGTTTCTGGAGCGACAATCTTATCACCCAGTGCAAAGTATAGATATCGAAATTAGATCGACAAGGCAATCCCGAGGTGTTTCCCGAGGATTGCTCTGCGGTACCACTCTTCATTGAGAAGTATCTATCTTTTTTTACTTGGCACTTCTTAACGGCAATGAACTATGATATTTTAAAACATTGACTAAAATTAGAAATATTTATGTGCTGTGAAACGGGCTTGCAGAGAAAACTGTGATAGGGGACTTTCCAGTTGCGGTGTGAGAATCATGAAGACATATGAATAAAAATACAATTAAATCTGTTTTGAAATAATAATATGATCCAACTTAACTTAAGTCTAAACCCTTTGGGCTCAACATTTTTCTTGTTGGCACTGCTGATTAGCAATCCAAAGTAAGGTGTTTTCCGTTAAATGTGCGCATCGCAAAGAATCATCACAGACTCTAAGCTTAGTAACAAACAGGAAAAGGTGAAAGTATCATGTCGAACTTTTAAGTACATAAAACCTCATGCCTAGTTGAAAATTCGACTCGACAAGAAGATAAACCAGAAGGCGAAAAACTATGCTAATTTGTTAGTGTTGTGCGATAGTGATCAACGAGAGTGCTATTAAAATGCCACATGCAAAGCTATTAGAGAACACTGTGCCCTCAACAATATGCGCCAGGCTAATCTATTCAGTGAGAGATGTAAATCGGTGGTCACTTCTACTACGTGCACAGCCAAAGTTATAACTCGCGATAATAATAAAGTGAGCAAAATCCAATTAAGACCAATAGCTCGGTTTAGCTCTGGTTTGCCCTGGTGATGAAGTGTACATAAAGATTAATTAATATCACTACCACTGCACAGTTAAAAACGAGCGTGCTGACAAATGGTGAGTCGATGTGCTATATTTAAAAGGTGCGCAAATTCCACCTTTACTGATGGTTGGTGGAAAGATGAAGTACCATGCTAATAAATTGAGTCACAGTCATGGATCACCAGACTTAAGCTTAGAGGAAAAAACAGATAAAAGCAAAAAGAAACCAATAGTTTATATCTAGAAATAATATATCAAACTTTGTTGCGCAAACCAACTCAAGTTAAAACTAGATTAAATTTTTTTGCTTATGATATCCACGAAAATAGATATAGGACAAATAGATTTTGGTTGATTTTTCATAATAATTAATAATAAAATTAAAAAATATATTTTATACAACTTTTACTTCTACTTTGATAAACTCATTCTGAATACTTTAATAGAGTCATTTAAAAGCCAAAAAATAATTTACATGTAAAATAAAAAATAGCTACTCACATTTCTCCGAGTAATCCATGGTTGTAGAGACTAGATTATCACAGAAGCGAATATATCACAATTTATGTAAGTTTCATGAAGAATTTATTGCACGAGTATTACGAAGTGAAGACTCCAACCAGCTGAGAGTAGAGAGCATGACTCGAGTGTGTCCAAGAACAGAATGCCGAGAGTACAAAACACACGAAATGCGCGCGCATTGAGAATAATAGACTGAGTCCGCCATCTGGCGATCGAATGCGGAGTGAGCTACTTCCGCTCTTTGTGAGCTGCCTGTGTTCCACGCGTAACACGTGCGTGCCGCACAGCTGCTGCCAACGCAACCTGTGAAGCTGTGTCTGTGCGTATCATTGATCTCTATCGGTCTCATTTTTTGGTGGGAACTCCCGGACCTTACATCCTCTTCAGTACTGTGATGGACTCTGTCTACCGCATTCAGGACACCTTGGAGAGCCGAGTGGAACGACTCGAGTTGTTGGCAGATCAGTCGGCACGGGGCACATCAGGAGATTCTACTCTCAACAACGGCGATCGCTTCGACGGTATCGGTGAGCGTTTTATTAATCCAATTCTTTGACACTGACTCACATTTGGCTTGTATTCATAGCTGTATTGCAGGAATTGCGAACTGAAAACCAGAAACTTCGATATCAAATCGATATTCTCAAGGCTAGTATTGCGAAACTCTCCGAGGAGGCGCCAGGTAAGATGACGTGACCACATTTTGTTGGTTGATCGATAAACCGGATTTTGTTTGTAAATCTTAGCAGAAGTGCTTGATTCGGTTGGTCAAAGCCCGAACAAGTCCACCGAGATGAAGAGTATTTACCAAGAGTTGACGCGTTTGTTTCAGGAGGCTTTATCTCGTGCATATCCCACGTTGTCCAACGTTGAAATTGTTTTACAGCAAAGTGACTTTGCCGACTTTCAGTGCAACACCGCACTTAAGCTAACCAAGTTAGCCAAGAAGCCTCCGGTAGAGATTGCCAAGACGATTATTGCTCAACTCGAGGAGAATGACTTGATCGAATCGGTTACTGTGTCCGGCCCAGGTTTTATCAACATCATTATTAAGCCTTCATTCGTGAATGAGCAGATTCTGAACGTGATTGTCAATGGTGCAAAGATGAGGTTGGCTAAGGAGGACGAAGGCCAAGTGGTAGTCGACTATAGCTCGCCCAACATTGCCAAGGAGATGCACGTAGGTCATCTTCGCTCCACGATCATTGGTGACAGTATTGCCAAACTTCTCGAATTTGTCGGCCACAAGGTGCTTCGGGTGAACCATGTTGGTGACTGGGGTACCCAGTTTGGCATGCTTCTAGCTCACTTGATGGACACCTACCCTGACTACAAGACCACTACGCCACCAATCGAGGATCTTGTCACCTTCTACAAGGAATCCAAAAGACGGTTCGACGAGGAAGAAGCATTTAAAAAACGTGCCTATGAAACCACTGTTCGCCTTCAAGCCAAGGAGCCTGATATGATTAAAGCGTGGACCTTGATCTGCGATATCTCTCGCCAGGAGTTCCAAGAGGTTTATCGGAGGCTTGGCATCAGTGAAGAACTGATCGAGCGTGGTGAGTCCTTTTATCATGACCGAATGCTGGTTGTGGTCAAAGATCTCACCGAGCGTGGCTTATTGATCGAGGAGGAGGGCCGAAAGGTGTTCTACCCGGAGGACAAGAACTTGCCACCGATGACTATTGTCAAGTCAGATGGTGGTTTTACCTATGACACTTCGGACATGGCTACCATTCGACAACGTGTCGAAGAGGAAAGAGCATCGAGAATCATCTACACCACCGACGCTGGACAAGCAACTCATTTCAAGATTCTCTTCAGCTGTGCCAAGCTGGCTTCATATTACGATCCTGCCGCTACTCGAGTAGATCACGTCCCTTTTGGTGTTGTTCTCGGTAAGTTTTTTACATATCTTTATTCTCGTTTTCTAAATACATTGATGTTTTGTGTTCTATACAGGCGAGGACAAAAAGCGATTCAAGACTCGATCAGGCGAAACTGTCCGATTAAAAGATCTGATCAATGAAGGTCTTGAGCGAGCTATGCAGAAGTTGAAAGAGAAAGGAAGAGATCAGGTGCTAACTCCTGAAGAGTTGATCAAAGCCCAAGAAGCGGTGGCTATTGGATGTATCAAATACTCTGACTTGTCGCACGATCGCAACCACGACTACGTCTTTAGCTTCGATCGCATGTTGGACGACCGCGGCAACACAGCTGTCTACCTCCTCTACGCGCTCACCCGTATTCGATCGATCATCCGTAACGCCAACCTAACCCAATCGGTGACCGAGATCGGTCAACAGCTCATCTCTTCAAGTGGCTTGAAACTGGAGCATCCGCGAGAGATTAAACTAGCCAAGTTCATTCTCAACTTCCCTGATGTGATCGTGGAGATAGTGAACACACTCTGCCCGCACACCCTCTGCAAGTACCTTTTTGATCTCTCGGTCATCTTTAGTGAGTTCTACGACCAGTGCTATGTGATTGAGAAGGTTGGCGAGGAAACCAAGGTGAACCTCAACCGAATTGTGCTTTGCGAAGCCACCGCTCGGATCATGGAAACCGCTCTTCACATACTCGGCATCCAGACAGTGGAAAAGATGTAACCAATTTTTGCATTGTTTTCATTTTGTATTTTGTATTTATATTATTATTCTTATTTTTATTATAAATAAGATAATTTTTTGGGGAAATATAGAATCATAGAATGTAATTATGCAATCTCGAGTGAATATGCGGCAATTGTGGCGGGGCTATATCTACTCAAATGGCACACATACACGCTCATGTGATGTTTCACATGTGACTGCTGCGGACCTTGCATCAATCAGCACATTTGGCAACGTTCGCATCCTAGCTTTGTCTAGTCCCCTTTCGGTCATCCGAATTGACCTTTCCGATTCCTGACGCAATGCTCACTCGTAAACTGCTGATGCGATCAGGCCAATGGACGAATTTGGCCAGAAGAGTGGGAGTGCGTGGAAGGCATGGCACCGCGAACCTCAGTGAAGCACTAAAGAGCACGTCACTCGCCCAACCACCCGAAGGTATGAGCTGATTTTAATTTTAGTGCACGAGCACTCTTCATTTGAGTAGGGTAGAGTTCGGATGCACTCTAGTGATGATGGTGTGATTCGTGATGTCTTGTTTGTCACTTGTGACGCTCGAGATAATCGCTTCACTGGATTTGTGCCTATCGATAAGTCTTGTTTGTGCCCAAAGTTTGAACACTTGACCGATACATGTACTTGTCGAGTTGCTTTGAGTTTGGCTTGATAGTTGCAAGCAACGCTAAATCTAACTGATTGATGCATACAATCACACTAATCGTGTTGGTTTGTTCCAGGTTTTCCGACGCCCATCTACAGTGATCTTGCCAAGGATGACAACGAGACCCAAATCTCAACCTTGTCCAATGGTCTCCGGGTTGCCTCACACAATAAGTTTGGTCAGTTCTGTACGGTAGGAGTTGTGATCGATTCTGGTTCACGCTACGAAGCTCGTCACATGAGTGGCATTTCACACTTTCTCGAGAAACTCGCCTACAACTCGACCACTGAATTCGAAAACAAAGATGAGATTATGAAGGTGTTGGAGCGGTA
>WURS02423511.1:0-36210 GCA_011762765.2 Rhinocypha anisoptera
GAGAGAGAGAGAGAGAGAGAGATAAAAACTCGAATAGTTACTAAAAAATAAAATCGAATTGTATGAGAATTCAAAGTGTCGCGAAAAAATCCGAATAGATTCGGTTCAAGATTCGAAGAATTACAAAAAAAATTAATTCGAATCGGATGAGGATTTGCAAAGTTACAAAAGAAATTTGAATCGAATCGGTTGAGGATTCGAATCCCATCAATGAAAATTAGAATCGAATCAAATAAGTTTATTCGAATTCGAATAGCAACAATAATGCAATCACAACAATTTCTCACACTATCTCTTTCACTATCTCTCTCTCTTATTCTCACTCTCTCTCACTCTTACTATTACTCTCTTTTTCTCTGTCACTTTTCCTTTCACTCTCTTTTTTCTCTCTCTCACTCTCTTTTTCCCTTACTCTCTCTTCCTCACTCTCTCTCCCTCACTCTCACTCTTACTCTCACTGTCTCTCACTCACTCTCTCTCCCTCTTTCTCTCTTTTTTCTTTCTTTTTCTCTCTCTGATTCTCTTTCACTCTCTCTCACTCTCTTTCTCTCTCTGACTCTCTTTAACTTTCTCACTCACTCTCTCTCTCTCTCTCTTGTACTCTCTCTCTCTTTCTCTCACTCTCTCGCTCACTCTCTCTCTCTTTCTCTCTAACTATCTTTTTCTCTGACTCTCTTTAACTTTCTCTCTCTCTCTCTGACTATCTCTGTCTCTCTCTATCTTTCTTTCACACTCTCTCTCATACTCTCACTTTTTCTCACTCTCCCTCTCTCTCGTTTACCCTTCTCTCACTCTCTCTCTCTTACTCTCTCTCACTTTTTCTCACTCTCTCTCACTCTCCCTCTCTCTCTCACTTTCTCTCTCACTCTCTCGTTTACCCTTCTCTCACTTTCTCTCTCTCTCTTTCTCACCCTCGTTCACTCTCTCTCTCATTCTCACTCTCTTTTTTACCATCTCTCTCTCTTTTACTCCTCTCTCACTTTCTCTCTCTCACTCTCCCTCACTCTCACTTTCTCCCATTTTTTCACTCACTTTCTCTCTCACTCACACTTTCTCTCTCACTCTCTCCCACTTTTTCACTCACTTTCTCTCTCACTCTCCCTCTTTCTTTCTCTCTCACTTTCTCACTCTCTCTCACTCACTTTCTCTCTCTCACTCTCTCTCACTTTTTCACTCACTTTCTCTCTCTCACTTTTTCTCTCACTCTCTCATTCTCACTTTCTCCCACTTTTTCACTCACTTTCTCTCTCTCTCACTTTCTCTCCCACTCTTTCTCACTCTCCCTCTTTCTCTCACTCTCTCTAACTCTATTTCACTCTCTCACACTCATTCTTCCTCTCTCTCACTTTCTTTCTCTCACCCTCACTCACTCTCACTCTTACTCACTCTCTCGTTTACCCCTTTCTCACTTTCTCTCTCTCTCACCCTCGTTCACTCTCTCTTTTACCATCTTTCTTTCTTTTTTTCTCTCTCTCTCCCATTCTCTCTCTCACCTCTCTTCCACTCTTTCTTTTATCTTATCTTATCTCTCTCCCTCCCTCGCTCTCTCTCTCATTTTCTCTTCCTCTTTCACTATCTTTGATTCCCTTTCTCTGCCAATCACTATTCTTAATGATCACTCTCCCTCTATTCTTCACTCTCCAAATGTACAGTGAAAGTTAGCGTAACTGTTACAGTGCAAAAATGTCGTGAAACGAAAAAATTGACGGAAAACGACGACGACCAAAGTCGATCACGCATTAATATAGAGTAGAGTAGAAATTAAAAACGACAAACTGATAATAAAATTCTCCTATATATTAATAAATAATATGGTCGTGGTTTTCTATGTTCTGTCATTTTTTTGGTATCTGCCACCCACGTTTTTGTACTGTGAGAGTTACGCTACTTCCACTGTACTTCTTCTTCTTCTTCACTAAGCCTTAGGTTTGCAAGAGAGCCCCCAAATGGTGGCAAACTCTATGCAAACTCCGGCATTGCGTTGCAATTTGCGCAGGGTCGGCTACCCAAGTTCGGAAACTGGGCAAGGTTAGCGAAGAATCAACTTGATATCTCGGCCGACTTGGCTACTTTCACTGTACTTAACCGATTTAAATCCAACCTTCTTTGTTGTAATTCGAATTCGTTACCAATTCGAATCTAACTTTCTGTGTTATGATTCGAATGTTGTGCATAAATCTTTGAATTTGATTCGGAATTCGAACTTTTCCAATTCTCGCTCGATTTTTGCATAACCCTTCGAATTATGATAACTCGAGTTTGACCTCGGCGACTTTGCCGCCGTTTTTTACAATAGGCAGACGCCGCTTTAGCGCCGGCCCTCTTGTAAAAATTTTTTTGTTAACTCAAAATACTCTCACAAACCTAATAGTCTTCTCTTTAGGCAGAACTCGAGCTTTATGAGCCATGATGGAAGGCTTATGCAGAGTGGGTTGACGGTTGAGAAGCAAAACATCCCCGGTGAGTAGATGTCGATTCACCACCTTCACTCCATTCAAGCCTTGGCCAAGCGTTGGTGCGTGCAGATTGGCCGCAACTGATCTTCGCTGTCCTAGGTCATCTGGCTTCAGTCGAATGGTAAAACCATCTTCATAGGTCACCGACAAAGCTCCCGGGTATTGCATGGGACCGTTTACCACCATCTCTTGTAGTTGTTTCACGTTCCAATTAGTTACCGGTTGTGGGTAAGACAATTTAGCGGCAAAAATCACCGGAATACCTTGTTAAAAACATTTTAAATTTTATAACAAATCAAAATAAAAAATGCTTTTATGTAGACAATTTAGATTTAAGCTTTGTGAGCACCGCTGTATGAATGCACCGGGGACTTTCACAAACAGCGTGTGTCCCCCGACAGCTTAAAAATTTAAACTAAAAATGTTCTACTCAAGCAAAAATATCTCTTTACAACTTACCAATCTCATCAACCATGATGTATGGATCAGGACTAATCACAGATCGTGCAGCAAAGTTAACCCGTTTTCCCATCATATTTTTGCGCAACAAGCCTTCTTTCTTCTCGAGAATCTGCTTCAAGCCAACGGCTTTATTATCAGGCAATTTATCCATGTTAGCATCATAAAGTCTGTTGCAGAGTATTTGTACTCTCTGCCATTGAGCATGAAACCTCGCAACTGCATCGCCAGAATTGCTCTTCTTGGCAACTTCCAAAGCATGTTCAAGTGATCTCGCCACAAGCATCAACTCGTTCAAAGCCGTGGTCTTATAATGTTCAAAAGATCTTCCGTTCAAGGCTCTAAGAGGTCGAAAGCGATTTGGTGAAACAATGATGGTCTCCCAGAAAAAGACGTCGAGAGGACAACTTTCACTGCCTGATGCTTCAGAAGAAAGTTCTTCAATGTTAAGAAAGGGGAAAAGACGGAGAAGAGTATCGCGCTCGTTTTGCCATAATTTCCGAAGATGTTCCCGTGCTTGAGACGGAGTAAGATAGCTCTTTCCCTTCATCTCCACACGAATCTCGTCATTTTCTGTCGGGTTGTCTGCCTAGAGTATATAAACAACATGAAATGATATTTTGACGTTTCTTTATTAATTTTGGTATATATCTCTTTAAAAATGCTAACTTAATTGTGGATCAAACATGCTTAAATAAAAGTCTTGTATAATAAGTAGCAATTTAATGGTATTCAAGTACAAGATATTTACCTCACTGTTTTGCTGTAATTTTGCACCGCGCGGCATAGATTGGATAAATAGCGACTTGTTGATGACATTGATTGGTGCCTTACGAGCACTGCACCTCGTGCACAGTTTATTCATCTTCAAAAGTTTGCCACCAAGGAAATCTTTAAACAACTGCTGCTTGCGCTCGATCACATTTTTCGAGTGTTCCACCTCGACAGTCTCGAGTTGAGCCAGCTCGTCCTCATTCATATCTTCCAACTCAAGCATCTTCTCTTTTGAAGCACTACCTTTCACCTTGCACAGCTCTTGGTTAATCATTGAGGTGAACTTGGCTCTTAGCCAACACTGGCCTTCATAGCTGGTCCAATCAAAACCTTTAACTGTTTGGGCAATCTCGTTGGAATACTCCAAGATGTCGTCGAGGATGAAATCAAGGCCATAGTTTAACGCGCGAAGTTGAGCGATATAGACTTCCACTTGAAAAGGAGAGAAGAGCAAATAGTGACATTTGAAGCAAAACATCTTCAACACCTTGAAAAGTTGCGTCATAAGAAAAGGATTGAACACAGGTAATGGAAGTTGAATGTGGCCAAAGTGGCCAAGACAGATGTTGTCTGTAAGGCCACATGTTTTGCAAAAATCGTTCCGTTTTAGTGGTCCTAATAGAGATCTAGTAAGAGTTAAGTTTCTCAATTTAGCCTCAAAATTTACCAAGAGCAGTATCTGCAAGACCATGGTCAAATGGGTGACCCAAAGGATCAAAAGTCTGTGGATTGTCGATACTTAGCACGCTAAGCTTCCTTGCTTCGGATTGGTCGAAGAGACGAAACGAAACCCCGGTGATCTGACAGTTAGGCTGTTCCATCATGCAACCCTCAATTGGGTCAAACTAAATCAATCTTGCACATTCAACTTTTGATAAGAAAAATACTAGATTATTATTATTTCTTATTATAATTATATATATAATAATAATAAGAAAAATAAATTGGTGTAAATCAACGTGAAGAACACGTGCACGGTCAGAAAAATGCATGCAAAACAAGACGCCGTTCATAGATGATGTTCCCAAGAATTTTGTTTTTTTGTATTTCTTCAACACAATTCGTAAAATATTTTGACAGTAGTTGATTTATTACATTTATTTATTTTTATATATAGTATAATAAATATTTTATGTATTATTTTAATGTTTTACTTCAACAATCTTCCTGTTATATTTTTATAAATTTATTTTTCATTTTATTATCTGAAATAAAAACAAAATGCATAAATGATCATTTATTTGTTACTTTCTTAAAAATTAATTTTTCATTCAGTATTTTAATTTTTAAATTTAAACATCTTTTTGTTTTTAATATAAAAAAGTACGGTAATACAATTTTCTACAAAATAACAAATAACATAAAATTATTTAAACTACATTTTAATTCAGCATATTTATTAACAAATTGTATGTTATTGCAGCATAAAAACAATTTTTGCACTGTTAATAATAAATGATGCAATATTAATAATAAATATAAAAAAATAATTATTAATTATTAATAATGAAAATATAAAATACCTTAATGTAACGTTGTATATGAAGGGCAATGCGGCAAGGAGCAACCCCACTAATGCGTATCGGCTCCCCACGGTATTGTTGAACTTTGTTCAAGTTACAATCATTGTTGTGTGATACCTCGTCTCGTTTGCACGTCGCTTTTTCATCTTGCTCTTGTGCATTTAATTGCAACAATTACTTTGTGTTTTTTTAAACCCGTCAACTAGTGGTATGATTATTTTTTATAGTATAATTTGACTTTGATATTAATTCTTTATATTTCTTTGAAGAACAAAATGGCCGAAATGGAAGTGGATGACGTTGATATGGAGGCTAACAACGACAACATGAACGTACCTGAAATGCCTTCATCATCGACTCAGGCGCGCAAGAAACGATTCGAGGTGAAAAAATGGTCTGCCGTAGCTCTCTGGGCTTGGGACATTGTGGTGGACAATTGTGCGATCTGTCGCAATCACATCATGGATCTCTGCATTGAGTGTCAAGCAAATCAGGCATCGGCTGCTTCTGAGGAATGCACCGTCGCTTGGGGTGTGTGCAACCATGCTTTTCACTTTCATTGCATCTCACGCTGGCTCAAAACTCGCCAAGTTTGTCCTCTCGATAACCGTGAATGGGAGTTCCAAAAGTATGGTCACTAAGAAGCACCACTTTCTTGCAAGTCATTATTCGAATTTGTATTCTGATTAAATTAACAGTAAAAAGTTTCAATTGTTATTTTAAAATTTAAACAACACACACTATACTTGGACATGTAACATAACCCACAAACATTAACACAAATTTTCACAATTTCTTCTATCTCAATTTTAAATTTAAACAAATACTTTTCTGTAAAAAATTAATGGTACCGAGTTTGTGAGATGATATAATAAAACTAAAATAATTGCAGTCAAGAAGTTATTGATAGACTATGGACTTTCGGTAATGTTTTTGTTAGTGACTAATAACAGTGTTACTGACTAGTGACGTCAGCTTAATAGGGGCGCTTCAAGTTTTACTTGTCCCATATCATAAGCAGTGTATAGCATTCAAAATGCATAAATCGAATACTGTCGACATCTCACTTAGCAATAATTCCATCTATATATCCGAAAGTTACAGACATTGACCACTATAGTAATGATTTTTCTCACAAGAAATAAATCTACTACACGTTTAATACTTTAAAATTAATATATAATAAAAAACAAGAAAAAAACAATTTACAAAACAATGAGCATTGGAAGGAAAAATGATAAGAATGATGATGCGCAATAAACAATTCCATATATCTAAATATACACAGAATGAGGTATGTAGGTGTATTGAAGTGAGATGTGTGGAGAATTGATGGTAGAGGAAGCCATGGGAATGCCTGTAGATGTGAGATGTCTGTATATAGCTCGCAAAGCGAAATCATCGAGATCGAGAAAAACACGCAAGTCATGATGGTGTTAAGTTAGGTTTATATACTGTGTGGTGGAATGGAAAATTCTCTAGGTGAACTTGGGCAAGCGTCGCAGTGCTTCCAGGTCGATTATCTTTGAATTGAGTGTTTGTCCGTTTGGCGCGGTCCTCGACTTGATTTCGCGAACTCTCACCTCTTTCTGTGGTGTTTTATCTTGAGCGTCAAGGTAGAGATCATTAGCATCTTCAAGTGCTTCTTCATTCTCCTCAAGAATCTGCGAACATTTTCGGTAAAGACCACCATCCATAGTAAGACCATATTTATCAAGGTAGTTTCTCGTGGCTATCGAGGTGTTATGCTCCGATAAGGCGTATTTAGGTAATTTTGGACTTAGATCTAAGGGTTTCCGAAAAGCTTTACGAGGCTTTCGAACACTTTGCTCGAGTTTTTCAACACCCTCTTCAATATGGTACTTTGATGCGAGTTTCTGAATGTAAAGACTTTGTTCTGAGTGAAGCATTCGACGCACTCGTGTTGGGGTTTGCTCGATTGTTGTTGTTGTTGTCGTTTTGGTCATCATTTTTAAGTCTGAGCCGCACTGTGGACTGTTGGATGATGCGTTGGAACGTGAAGAATATGAAGTGGGAGTTGAAGTAGAATTCCTCGAATCAGAGTCAGAACTCCTGTTTCGCTCTAGGATTGAATTAATATTTTCTAACATGACACTGTAGTATTGTTTTGGGTCTTCTATGGAGCTGGACTTCGAATTTGAACTATTTGATGTAATCGATCCTGAATGGTTCAGCTGTTTTGGGAAGGTTTGACTCTCGCATTCCGCTAACGAAATATTTCGCCGAAGTTCGCCTCGAAGCTTTTCAATACTAGTGTCTAGACAAAAAACGTGAAAAGTTTAGAACAAATCTTAATTTTAAAAAATGAATTACCAAGATAATCAGGATTCTTTGGTGGTTTGCTACAATTTGTTTTCTTTGGCGAAGAAGTAGAGATTTTCGAACGTAGACTGTGCTCAAACATGGCTCGGGATTTGGTATTCTCAATGTGTACCTCAAAATAATCTTCAGGCGTGGGAAGATCTTCAAGATTCTCTGATTGCCTTGAGTTTCGATGCAACTTCATTAGCACATCAATCTGTTGAGAAATTCTTTCCAGTTGGCGCTCTTGACGACGAATCTGATCGATCAAAATTTGTGTCGATTCTGGAACACGCGTTAATTGGTTCGACTTGTGTTGATCCGAACTCGAATTGACATCATTTAACTCGAGTCTTTTGAGCTGATTGCGAATATCGCTCTGTACTCGTTCGAGTCGTGCCCTATTGAACTTCCTCAAACCATCTTCGTTGTTTTTATGCTTCGTCGAATTCGACTCGATGGAGTTGGAATTGGAATCCTCTGACGATTCATAATCGTCATCGTCATCACTGTTAACAATTCCATACTTCCTTCGTAGTTGTCTTAACACACGATCGGCCGGGTAAATAGTGGTTGTAATTGGCGTTTTCTTTCCACTCTGTACATTGCTACTCGGACAGTCAGAAGTGAAAGAGATGTCTGGAAAATTCGAATTTGGCTTGATAACCTGTTAATACAATATTTCATAATTTTATTAGATTAAAAACTTAACTAAAGAAACGTAGCTTATGAAGTTCACAACAAGTACCTTGTTTAACCAAACTCTAGATTTGGGATACAACTAATCAAAAATTGAAATAGTAATAAAAAGTATTTGTTTAAAAACTAAATGTTAGCTTATGTTTATATCGATCAGGTCAAACTATGTCAGCTGAGTAACGTCCACATTAAATGAGCGATAAGCATGGCGATTAGGCAACAAGTGCGATGAGAAGTCTTACCCGTGGTGGTTCAGGAATAGGTGGCGGAAATATGAGGTGAAGTGGGGGTTGGCCCGAAGGCAGTGATGAACCCTGCTGTGCATGTGCCATCTTCCAGCTCGATTGATAGTGGTGGGAAAGCTCATTGGATGATGGTGTCACATCGGAAGCGATCACATGGCTCAGGCTAAGCGACATGAGACAGAGTCACCTGCTGCTAAACCACAACATTACGAGCTGAGCTCGCCCCGAGCACACAGCAGCCTCCCTTTTGGCGCGTACTTCTCCATTCAGGCTTCAGGTTTCTTTGAAAGCTTGCGCGGCACTAGCGCACTTCGCCATTCTAACCGACACATTGCGGGGCGTGGTTTATTTTGAATTTGTGTACTTTTTTCTCACGCCATCTGGCGGTTGAAACCTTGTTTTCGCTGTATTCGTTTTTTTATACTGGCAGATAAACATTTCTAATCTGCCCTATTACGAACAATTTTTACTTAGAATAATTGAAAATTCAAGCATATAAGAAAATTGGGGAATCAAAATTTTTTTAATGTATGACGAATTATAATATGACTTGGTAGACAAATGTCGAATCGATAAATACAATGCTTCAAAGTTCGACTCATAGTAAGCACTAAGTTAATTCATAAATTGTACCTTTGTTTTTTTTCCTATGTGTTTTTTAGTATTAAAAACAAAAGCATCAATGTATTTAGAACAGTTATTTCTTTTACACTACAGAGCCGCCACTCATTCCATTTTCAAAATTATCGACATTCAACTTGTTTCAATTTACTCTATCATAATTCACTGCAATTGTTAACAATGCTTCATCCTGTTTAGTAATACACCAAAATACTTTGTTGACAAGAAATTTAAAATAAAGACGAACAAAAAATATGAAACAAAAGTACTTGAAATTATGATGATCTCATAGAAACAAAAATAACCACACTCATTTTGCATAGGTTAGTTGTGATGTGTAAACTGTATAGATGTAAATCTATTAGTGTGTATTTATCTCTTCCTGCCAATATGCCGATAAGTTTTTGCGTAACTCGGTAATGAATAGTTTATACTCTTCTCCTTACTCTCTGCCCAATCGCAAATCAATGGTTCGATCACTATCACCACCATCATATGAGATCAGCTAAATTGCACATCATAGAAAAACATGTGTTTTCTCACAAAGGTACAGAGGGGTATTGATAAAAAGATAACAGATATACAATGCTGCAATACATGTACTAATTTTTTTATCATTGCTCTTGTCAACGGTAGCTCTTTATGATAGCTTTGACATATTCACAGTGTTTCGTTCGTTCGATCGGTCCTCGATATGATCCGATGTTCTATCTCTTTGTCGTTTGGCTTCTATTTATCTCTCTTCCACTTTCACCTCAATTAGAAGAAAGTTTTCCGATGTTCCGATGAGGCAGATTTGTAGAAATAAAGAAAAAGTTTGATCTATCGTGGTCACGTTTCCCACTTGAGTCACGTTGAGATGGGTTCGGAGCACAAAGTCTGCGAGTGTGTGTGTGTGTGTGTGTGAGAAGTCGAGAAACTTTGAGTCGATATCGAGCATTTCTGTTTGCTCAAGGGAATTCTTCTAAATCGACGACACGATCAAATCGAACCTAAACTTCTCATACAACTCAATTAATGCTTCGGAAGCAGTCGTTTTGTTTTAAAATGATGCGATTTAGTTCAAAAACTACTATATAACAAGTATTTATACAAACTTTAGCTGTGTAACTTATCCGGTTGCATTGCGTCATCTTATGCTCTATTTGTTTTCTTGACATGAGTGTCAGGTTGGTGACTAACTTGCATCATTCTCATCTCTTGTTTTTTAAAAAGAGAGAAACAAAATGTGAGTGAAATTGAGGTCATCGCAAACTTTCGTTCGCAAAGTGAATTTTGCCGCATTTTCATTATTATGTTATGGAAAATGTATTTTTTTTCTTGCGTGTGTTAATTTTGGCATGCGTTTCATATCGTTTCCTCAATGATCGTAATGATAGTAGAAACAATAGCAGAGACCGGTACCAAAGGAAAATATTTTCAAATCATCATGAGAGCACCTGTCCTGGGAATTCTCTCCATCGGAGTTTGCCCTGCTCTCTCTCTCTCTCTCTTTCTCGAGGGTGAGATATGTGAAAAATGAGATGCTACACACTACTGCAAAGGGTAATATAGAAGTAAATGAGTGAGAAAGAGAAGAGCGACAAACCACAAGGGACGTTAAGTTGTTATGCAACAATGACCATGATGAACCATGAGATTCCTTCTCTTCCTTTATACACTATCAGTGGATTAAAAGTGCTGTTTTACAAGCTCACGTCAAACTAAGGTTAAATAATTTAACTCAAAATTTTATCAAAACATAAATGCTTGCTAAACTTGAATGTTTGAAACAATACTGTTGAGCAATATTACTTAAGAGGTTAGATCTATTTATACTTTAGAAATAAACATAAAACAACAACGACACTAAGTTATACTATTATACAATTTAATGTAATTCTAAGCTCTACTAAACTACACTGAGCAATCACATACTGAGAGCGTGATTCAACTCTATGCGATTCTAATCCTTTGATTTTGATTAGATTACCAAGGTTCCTTGTTGTTCCATTTGATAGTGACCAATCTGCATGGTGTGTTGTATCGCGCACACTCACACAACCATGTTTTTATATTTGTTCACTTACTTATGATAACAACTTACCAAACATCTTCCAAAGAGGACTTTTTGAATCGTCAGAAAAAAGTTAAATTTATAACCGCACTCGACCAGTTCGACCACTCTGCTTTCTTTGCACATTTTTGAATTGAACACTCTCTCTCTCCCTCAGTGTCACCAATATCGTCATCATCTCTCAGTGACACTAGGTTTTTAGCAGGTTTAGCTGGACTTCGAATCAACCAAAAGAAAGAGAGACGTTATCTGTATAGAATAAACCCTCTCGAGTTATCAAGTCAGACAATCTTTCTCTCCCAGCTATGAGGCATTTATTTTTCACTATCAATCTGAGCAAACATAAAATTGCAGAGAAAGAGAGAGAGAGAGAGAAAGAGAGAGAGACTTGGCAAAGAGAAATCCTCGTGATAGACTCATCTTTCAATCTCTCTAGTGTGAATATATAAAAGCCCTACAAGTGACAGTGAGGCTCATTTTGTTCATTATCCTCATTGTCACATCTTTTAATTTTCAATATTTGGTGTACTCACTGTTTATTTTCTTCCAAAGTTCAACATGCTGAGCAAATTTGCACGACATTTGTTAGTTCAAGGAACCCAGCATGGTTCGAAGAGTAGTATTACTACCTTGAGTGGAGCATCAAAAAATCAAGCTGCTTCAGCTGCTGCTGCTGCCAAGGTTTCCGAACCTAACCTAACTGGACAGTTGACCTCTGAGCAGATTTACGAAAGAGAATCTAAGTTTGGAGCTCATAATTATCACCCATTGCCTGTGGCCTTGTCCAGGGGAAAAGGTAAATTGATTCTAATTAGTATATCAAATTGCATTTGTTAACTGAACATAAAATATTTTAATGATTTACCCTTTAGATTTTATTTTAAAATTTAAGATTATTTTAGAAAGATTTAGAGATGTAGTTTTAAATTTTAAAAATAAATAAAGATACTGAGTCTTTCTAATAAAGTCCCAAAGTTGCATTTTGGCATGTTTAATTTGAAAGTATAATTTAAATATTTAGTTTGTGACATTAATGTTGATTTAAGTTGACCTTTTTATTTACTTGTATGCTTACTGTTCTCTTATTGACTTGGTTTGCCAGGAGTGTTTGTATGGGACGTAGAAGGAAAGCAGTACTATGACTTTTTGTCAGCTTATTCGGCGGTGAACCAAGGTCACTGCCACCCTCGAATTGTTCGAACACTACAAGAGCAAGCTGAGGTAATGACATTGACCTCGCGAGCATTCTACAATGACGTTCTTGGTGAGTTCGAGGAGTATATCACCAATCTCTTTGGCTACCAGAAATTCCTGCCAATGAACACTGGTGTTGAGGCCTGTGAAAGTGCTGTGAAGTTAGCGCGACGATGGGCCTATGATGTTAAAAAAGTAAGAAATTACTACTAAATATAAAAAATTGTTTGAGAGAAATGTATACATATATTAATGAATAATTTTGTTAAAAATAGGTTCCAAAATACGAAGCAAAAGTAGTTTTTGCAGTAGACAACTTCTGGGGCCGAAGTCTATCTGCTATTTCCGCGTCGACTGACCCCAGTTCTTATGAAGGTTTTGGGCCATTTATGCCAGGCTTTGAAACCATTCCTTTCAATGACCTCGAAGCACTAGAGCGTAAACTTCAAGAAGAAGGCCAGAGGATTGCAGCATACATGTGTGAACCCATTCAAGGCGAAGCAGGTGTGGTTGTGCCTGATGCTGGATATCTACAAGGAGTGCGCGATCTGTGCACCAAGTACAATGTTTTGTGGATTGCCGACGAAGTCCAAACGGGTATCGCACGAACTGGCCAAATGCTGGCAGTTGATCACGAGCGCGTTCGACCCGATCTCATTTGCCTCGGAAAGGCTCTCTCCGGTAAGTCAGTCTCCGGTGACTTGACTACTAGTTACAATTAGAAACTGATGATTTTCAATTGTTAATCATCTAGGAGGCGTGTATCCAGTTTCGGGTGTGCTTGCGGACGATGAGGTGATGCTAGTGATCAAACCTGGTGAACATGGTTCTACTTACGGAGGTAATCCTCTCGGCATGAAAGTGGCTCTCACCTCACTCCAAGTGGTACTCGACGAGAAACTGGCGGAGAACGCTGAGAGAATGGGCGAGATGTTCCGGGGAGAACTCGAGTCGCGAATGCCCAGTGATGTGGCACTTTTGGTGCGTGGCAAGGGTCTACTCAATGCAGTGGTTGTGCGCGAGCAATTCGACGCTTGGCAAATCTGTCTGAAGCTGCGCGACCGAGGACTCCTCGCCAAACCAACTCACGGCGACAAGATTCGATTCGCACCTCCACTGGTGATCAACGAACAACAGATGTTGGCAGCCGTCGACATTATCGTCGACACTCTTCACTCAATTCGTGCCTAAAAACTACCATCCCCTCTTTCAGTCATATATTCGATCGATATATATTCAACTGCTATATCCCTTCTACTGCATAGATTAATCTTGTTATCTCTCTTTCCCCCACCAGAAAGTATTATCTAAGCAGCACTTATTTTTTATATATTTGTAATTTTATTTAATCTGATATTTAATTTCTTAATAAATTAATTTTTGTTGTGTTTTAATTTTTTTGACAAGTTATTTTTGTCAATATTTTTCCACTATAGTCAACCAGAAAAAACAAGTCAAATGACTATAATTATAGAATTATAATTATTATAATAGAATTCAAGTTAAATGCTCTTGTTACCCGTTTTATTTTTATTAAAAAGATACATCTGTATTGGTTTCACATTTTGATAAAAATATTTACTTTCGAGTATCTTTGAGAAAATAAGGAAGAAAGAGAGAGAAAAGGGGGATGAGTTTTACAGAATCATTTATCAAGCTTTGCTCACCCATCTCATGTGACATAATAATTAACCTTTGACACTTTTCTCAACTGCAACCACAACCCTCTATTTGTAATGAAAAGTAAGAAAGATTGATGAAATGATCAAGAATTGACTTATCAATTCAATCTACAAGATTTGAATATTTTACGTGTTGCTCATTATCATTTCACAAGCCTAATTTAAATTTTAAACTAGTTTGCATAAACCCATTTATTTTTAAAAATTGCACTTTGAAAAAATGCTAAAGAACAATTTTAGCATCATCATCATTATTGTTGTTATCATATCACAACACAATCAGAAATACAAATAAAAATTCTACATTTCAACGAGAACAACAAGAAAACTATGCTCCGAATCAACTAAACGTGATCTGAATTTAAAATAAACATAAAAATTTTGAAAAATAATAATATTAATCAAATTCAAATATTGGAATTGTCCTTCTCACATCAATATATAGTTTCTATTTCCAATTGATTTTAACTCAATTGAAATCAGAAATTCATACAAAAAAATCTTTTATGCACATATTTCTCAACTGTTAGCATATTTTCTGGAATACTCAACCCTTTCAACTGAATCCCAAAAGATTTGGTTTAATTAATGCACATGGTGACCCATGGTGTCTAATAAGCAATAAGCAAACATGAGTGAGAGAGAGAGAGAGAGAGAGAGAATAAAAAAATAAGATGGGTTTGAAACGCGGTAGAGGGACTAAGGTGCAAGGAGCGAATGGTGATCTATGTAGAAGAAGTGCAAGTATAGGAGAGAGTTTCCCTCTCTAAAGTGAGAACTGAGAAAAGTAGCTAGCTAGTAGTAGTATACTACTCGGTAGTGAGGCAAGCGCAGGATCAATAAAAGGCGCGAGGGCATTGACTTGCCATGCCACTCTCCCATAGGCACTGTGGACAATGGCCATCCACACACACATACTGTGCTTCCTCTATTCGAATTCGAATGGCACTATTCGAATTCTTCCTTCTTTAATTTCCGCTTGGCTAGAGATTGTGTGCTACTCGACAACACACAAATAATTGAGAATTCCAAGCCCATTGCAAAGAATCCTTAAGAATTGGGTTCGAATTGGAGATGTCATACAAATACATGAAACAATTCAACAATTACTTGGTTGAGATTTTTCATATCTACAATTGCAAATTACATTTTTGTATATATATAAAGCCTATAAACTGATCTAAGTTCGCCAAGCACGATGCTTTACAGTAAAGGCGTTTTTACTGTAATTTAAACTTTAAAGTTATGTTAAATTAGGTACATTTTATATATTAAAATGAAAACAACAACAATTTGCAAAAATATATTTATGTAACCCATATATAGTTAGATAATAAAAAAATTTGTTAATACTTAAAAAAATCCTACACTTCACCAGCATAAGTTATAACTTATCACTTGTAGACAGATAATTTTTCCTAATTTTAAAAAGTCAATAAATAAATGAATTGGTATTTAAAAATCTTATGGAATCAAAATACACATTTCAATATTAACAAAATAATAAGTAAAATAGTAAAATCAGAGTTTGTACTAATCTAGAAAAAAAGTGAATTTAATTAATTGACAGGTGTACAAATGGTCAATAGCAAAGACACAACTGATGTAATCAAAACAAAGAGTGAGTTGAGTGGAAATAGTGGAAAAGTGAAGCAGAGTATGGTAGTAGCATAAGGGAAGGATAGAGTGTGAGAGTGCCACTAGGAGAAGTCAGTATCCCTTGGTGTTTACATGGATGAAGTGAGTGTCGCTCCCTCTCTGCGCTTGTTTGACGTGTGAGCACATCGTGGCGCCCAGCCTGCCTCTTTCCCTCTCTCCCTCACTCCCTCTGTGTGTGTTGATCAGTCTCTTTAACTCTGGTAGTGCGTACACACAACATGGAAAAACCGGGCACCACTATTGTCCCCAGCCGGTCCCCACACTCTTTTTATGCTTCAACTATATAACCCCCATTGGCGTTTTCCATCTTCTACCGTGCCATCTTCAGTGTGTGAGAAAATCAGACTGCCGCTGTACCAATCTGGTCCGTCGGTTGGTGGAGCGCCAGTACGCCAAACACCGGTACTCCGTTCGTGTCTGTTTTTATTATTGATTCTGATCATATTCTTTATAGATTTAAGTTTTGTTACAACACCTTGCATTTCCTTCATTTTGTTTCTTACATGTGATTTGTTCAAGAATTAATAAGATTTCAATTAATCTTATTTATCTATTTATTGATCTCTTCAATTGGTGAATGTTTTTTTGTTTGAATAAAATCCAACCAGTTTTTATTTTGTTTGAGTGCAAATTCGAATAATCTTTCAACTATATTTGATTTTGATTTGATCGACGAATCTCCAAATTTTTAGAAGATTTTGTGTTTTTTGTCTACTGTGATTTTTAAATTCGATTATTTCGCTGCATTTAAAGTTGTATTTATCGCCACCGATATTGTTTTCCATTTTAAAAAATCAAATCTCATGTGGAAAATTCCCAAGTTCAGTTTGTTGAAAAATTAAATTGCGTGAGGGAGTAATACGGTGACTGCCAACACGTTTCAAATTCCTCTTTTCATTATTATTTGTTGTGATTATTTCTACATGCATTTTGTGTTGAGTTGAATCGATAATTGTGTTGGAAAATCATCAGCATTGGGGAACCCTTCTGCTGCAGATCTACTCAAACCATTGCCACTTGAAGCGTTGGTGTGTTCCAATTATCACTAGCTGTCAATTAGCATCACTTGAACCGGTGGGCCTCATCCAACGCAAACACTTTAGCATCAGTTGACGCGTTCTATTTCTATTTGCGTCTTTCACTGTGATTGGATGGAACGCGCCCACATCGCGACGGGTATGTGTCACACACACTCTGCCATATCTAGTTGAGCTAGCAAGGGACATGTTAGAACATTTTGAACGGTGCCATTGCTGTCACTTCGATTTGCTGGACTTCTTATCGTGGATCTATGTCTTAATCGCCCTCCGCTATGGTTCCCACACACACACACAGTGAGACAGTTTAGGCAGTGAAACACATTGACACACCATATCTCGATCCTTCTTCACTTCGATAAAATATAACCTTTTTTGGGGGACAAAGTCTGTGGGAAAGATGAGACCGGTCTATAGTTTGAACCGGTCATGACCTTTTTCGATTGTTGCAGTTCGATTCACTCTTGTTATATCAGTTGATTTAATGAGCAAATTAGAAATCGGTAGTTTGCGTATGGAATTCCCTTTCTCTTCTAACTGAACTTTTTCTAGTCCATGATTGTTTTTTAAGAGATTTTTATTTTAATGAGAGACTAATTAGTTAAATTCTCATGTATGTTTTCCTCGATGTCCCAATCAATCAAAGACACATAATGCTCAACTCGTTTATTCACTATTTAGTTCTTAATCTTTTAATTCCGTCACTGGATTATTCTTATCACTGTTCCGTGATTCATTAGAGTGAAAGAGGAAAATGAATCCGTTTACACAAGAACAGGTTAGTTGATTATTAAGAACCAGGAACAAAAGAGACAATCTAATTAAGATTTTTCATTTATCATTGTATGGTTGACATGGATTTGAATCAAATTGAACAAAACACTTTTTAATTATAACAAGAAGAAATAGTGCGACATTATTGTATTTAATACTGAGAAATATTTCAATCGGATTAGTTCACATAAAGTTTGCTATAAAATCAACAATTATCTAATAATAACTTTATATTCGTATTAAAAATGTATTAAATTAAAAGCCATCTTCCGGTGTCCTTTGGTGTGTCTCTATACTGCTGATGTGATGCGAAATTGAGCACACGTTTTTCTGATGACTCATGAGAATGTATGTGTGTTATTTATATTTATTTATAGTTAAATTTTGAATCCAAATTCTCGGCCAGTTTTTCTCATATCTATTTTTAGTAGAGTGATGCATCTCTGCACTTGACCTTACTCTTCCTATAGCGGATGTTTACTCTTAGGGTTGGCGTGATCACTATGCAAGCTTGACCTTTGCCCTAGAAGTTCTTTGAGAGAGGTTCGATCTCTCTCTCTCTCTCTCTCTCTCTCTCTCTCTCTCTTGGATACGACAACATGCAAGTTCGGTTAGTGAATGTGCGCATCGAGGCGCGACTGATGGAAGATGCCATCTCGGAGACGCATCTTTTGCCCCCTTGGCGTAGTGTTTCTTTGCTAGTACTACGCAACAATACGGAAGCCTCTTTCTCCTACACACTAAAGGACCTTCCTTTGTTTCTTGAGTGATGCTACTGCCCACAACAATCATCGTGCATACATTCTAGTTCATGCTAAATGTCGATGGTGGTGGTCTTTTAGAGAGAGAGAGAGATGACACCTTTAGACATAAGGATGCTAGTTAATTAAACCTATTCTTGGGAAATGCCTTTATTCTATTAGCAAATTATTTTGCTTTATTTATGTTTATTTTTAACTATTATATTTTTTAATTATCTAAGTATTACATAAGGCGTTTCCTTTTTCATTCGTTTACCACCTCTCTTCTCATATCTAGTTTCTATAGAAAAAAGAGGATTAGTTAAGTTAAGTTTGTAATTAGGTGCAACGAACTAACCAACTCGTATGTTGTGATCGGGCGCACGATCTGCAAAGGTGTTTAGTGACCAGGGTGAGAGTGAGAGTTGATGACAGCTCTGACACACAAAAGCTTCATAAGGTGTGGCACATACATCAGTCCACTTGATGACCTAGTCAGTCACTCACTCACTTTGAGTCGCTCCCATTGGTGATTGATCGGCATATCTTAGAGTACCATATTGTGTCTTGGAATCGGAGAGAGAGAGAGATGCGCCTTACTGACTGATTGGATTTGTCAGATGAGAATGATGAAACAGACAGAAAGGAGTATGGGGTGTGTGTGTGTGCATCGGAAAAATGGATAGAACTCAAGGGATCAACTTATCAACATGTTTGGCTTGAAAGATAACTGTTAATTGACAATGATTCAACACCTCCCATTGACGAGTCTTGATGCTTTCATGTTTGACCCAGTTGAGATAGTTGATAAGGCGTTTTTAATCAGGGTTTCTTTAAAATTTATGTTTTAGTTTAGTACTTAGCAGTAATATCACATTAACAACTAGATTTGGTTCATGATTATACCTAGATCAACATTATCATCGATTTTGTTCTTTTGAAACGATTACTGGCATCATAGGTGCGAGAGACGAAGAGATGGAATTGTTTTCGGATTAATTATTTATTGTGAGGTGATATTTCGCACTACACTTTCTGATTCTGCACGTATAGTGGGGAAATATTTGGAAACAGTGAGAAAGATATATAATTATTCTATCTTGACCTATCTCACTTGGATCAAATATTGATAATCAGTGATTCTGGTATGAGATCATTTGTTCTACAACCAATCTTCTGATGATAATGGCAAAAACACTAATTGCATTTCGTTTGCTAATGCATTAAGCTGATGTCTTTAAATATCCTACATACAAGTGCTTATCGGTATTTCTGTTTGAGTAACTATGTTTCTATAATTTAATCTTATTTACTTTTAAACTCTTACAAATATTTTTTTGATCGACTTTATCTTTCTCTAAGGAAAAATAGAGAGAAAGAGCGAAAAGGGATTCGATCAATGAATGTTCCCATACACTTGGAGAGAGTCTATAAAGTGAAGAAGAGAGAGAGAGAGAGAGAGAGAGTCAATGAATGTCATAGCACACAACTTTCTTCTCTTGATGGTATAAAAATCGATTCCAAACGAGTTTAGCAGATTTTCTTCAACACAGTTTTATGGGCTTAAATAAACGATGAATAGTATGATGTGAATAAGGAGAATGAGAAGTGAAATATTTATAACTAGAGACTAGAGTGTGTAGTGGGGTAAGCACTAATTCGAGATTGGGAACAATGTTTAGTCTATTTCAAAGTAATTTTACAAAATTATTGAAAGCAATAGTATTCAAAAGCTTTCAAATCATTTGATAAATTATATTTACTTCAAATTGAAAACTTAAAATACTGATCATTGATTGATGATTGATTGCAAAAAAAGATAATTTTTAAAAGCATCTCGTTAGTCGCCAGACAGTTGTTTTTAAACATAAATTCTAGTAAGTTACAATTGATAGCTTTGATAACGTGGAGTAATTGGACTCATTGTTTTTTGAGTGTTTGTAAATTTTAGTATTACTTGTGACTAATAACCAATTCTCACTTATCAGAATATATTTTAGAAATATAAAATCTGCTAGTTGCAGCTAAAATGGTAACTTGAGCTTTGAGTGAAAAGTAAGAAACTGTAGTTTAGGTGTGTTTGAGGTAAATTATTATTGACTTTATTGAAGAAATTGGAAAAGGGATTTTTTCAATGCTCTTACTCATGGTGGGTGTTTTGAACTCAGTTCCTCATAACCACTCTCTCCTCCTCGTCTTATGCAATTTCCATCAATCATCGGATGCGATTCGATTTTTTGAGTAATCTGTCATAGCCATAGCATCTCCATAACTCACTGATGCGGACTGGATTATGTCATACGCACGAGTTTGTCGTATAAATCACGCCTCTTTACATTTTTTTCGTTCATTTTTTATTAATATTAAAAATTATTTCAAAAGTTCTTGAACTTATATAATTAATATTTTGTAATACTTACTTTAAACATTGAATTGAATCAATTTCAAAAGTGAGACCTATTGAATACTATTTAAAATGAATTAAGTTAGACTCAAGGTCATGACAGTTATATATGAAAAAAAATATTATAAAAAGAGAAAAAGATGATTCTATCCTTCAAAGCAAGTCATCATGTCATAAGAATGACAAACACTTAACTCCGTCTGACAACTTGGATCTCTCTCTCTCTCTTTTCAGTGAGATGTGTTGATCCTCCGAACGATTGTCTCCATCAGTGTGTGTCACGATCTGAGCCTCTTTACTATTCTTCCTTACTCTCCCTCTACAGTACTAATGTGGCCTAGTCGGTTTATTCAATGCATTTCAACCTAGACATGTGCTTTTCTTTCATTCTTTTCTTCAACAAAACAAACCTAAACACACGAAGCATTACTAGCACAAAACAAGCATTGTATTTTGAGTCATGATTTGATTTACTCGGAAATTGTCCGAGTTGAAATGACTAGAATTATTAGTTGGGTTATTAGCTTTTTCAAAATTATTTTTAATTTCACATTCAATATGTATAATTTCAGTTTCTTTTGTGTTGTTTTTAATTTAGAATTTTTGTTTCTTTTTTGTAGATTGTTTATTTTATAACATTGGGCTTCCTTTTTCTTTCTCCTATAATATGTGAATGGATTCTTCGCGAATGTAAGTTTATTTAATTGTTGTTTTTAGGAGAATTGTTGAGAAGATACAAATTATCCACTAGGAAGTCGAGGTTTAAACGAATTGTATTCAGCTTTGATGATCACATTAAATTCGAATTTTATGGTTAAATTCGAAATTTTAGCTCTTTGTAGATTAGGTTTTTTTTGAAGAAGTGAAGCATTAGCCGAGGTACTTTGAGCTAATTCGAAATACAACTATTTCGAATACAACAATAGCATGAGCATTGCTTCTTCATTACTAGTCGCTTAGGTTTGGTGGTCTCTGCAGACTTGTCTGTCTCTGATGGTGATTGATCGATTTTTCTCCGCATCTCGTCTTCTCTCTCACTCTTTCTCGCTTTATTCTTATCTTGGGTTTTAGAACTATTGTCTTGTCTGTGCAAGCTCTGGTTTCTCTCTTTCGTCTTAACACAATATTTTTCTTCTTTACTAATCTCTCTCTCTCTCTCTCTCTCTCTTTCTTTACTCTTTTCTTATCTTCTACTTTCTTCTGACTACCTTCCATGCTCTATCTTCTTTTGTCTCTCTGTGACTTATCTCGATTGGTTGATTGCGTCATCGAGTGGTGGTGTAGTCTAGTGAACCGTAAGACGGAGAAAGTGGTCGATCGACAGCGACTT
Organism: Rhinocypha anisoptera; assembly: GCA_011762765.2. NCBI lineage: Eukaryota > Metazoa > Arthropoda > Insecta > Odonata > Chlorocyphidae > Rhinocypha > Rhinocypha anisoptera. The sequence goes on from WURS02423511.1 coordinate 21,976, forward strand.
GTCTCTGAAAAAGTTGAAAAGATCGAAAGGTATCGATTCGATGTTAATGCGCATGCGCTTGCTCTGATATTTCCAATGACTTCTTCTGGAACCAACGGAATCTGCTTAATTTTTAGCACTTAAAAAAATGTATTTTTAAAATTTCAAACTTATGCAACACATAGTAGTTTAAAAAACGAAGTGATAACGATGTCACTGTTTGTACATTAAATTTTCACTGCATTCGAAACTTACTATTCTACTCCTTTCACTTAGTTTGTTGCTAGCTTTGCAAGGCTTTGCTTTTTCAGTCTTGGTGTTAATCCATTGTTCGAATTGTATTATTTTCTTACAGAACCTACTTACCCGGAAGTTCGATTCCCACTCAAGTCTATCGTCATGTGATTTCAGGAGATCTCGAGCCGAGATTAGTCGAGAGCACCATGTCGACTACTACTACTAAAGACCAAGATGGGTCTGCAGAGAAACCCACCGAGTCGCAAACTAATACTACAACTACCGAGACCGTTACCACTTCCGCAAGTGAAATTCCCGATAATGCTCAGCTGATCAGTCGGACAACGCAACAGGTGAGTTCTAAAAGCGAACTTTCTTAATAAACTACTGTAAACCCTCAAACTCATGCATTGTTGTCGAGGCAGAGTAGAAAGCATCAGTATATATTTGTTGCTGCCTTCTGCTCTGCCTCGACAACAATGCATTAATTTGAGGGCAAACTGTAATTATAATAATTTGTTGGATTCAATCATTTCTAGGTGAAAACACAACAAGTGAAAACTATTACAAAGGTATATCATACTCGAGAGATTCGTCATCTTGGTCCCGATGGTCAACCTATTGAGATTGAAGCTTCAACCTCGACCCCCGACTATACTAATTTTTCTGGTCCACCGAATCGGACGCAAGCTCCTTCCACAAATAATTGTTCAACCCAACCGGAAGATGCTAGCCAACAGCAAGGTCCACCAGCCAACTTTGACTTTTCCAATTTTGACCCACATTACAGTAATACCAATTTTCAAATGCTCCAACCTCCGGTGACGAGTGGAGCGGCACCGAGTCCAAGCCCGGGTTCGGGTAGTACTGCCACCGCTGGATCAACCACGATGGCTTCATTTGCTCCTCAGATGGGTGGCGTTCCACCACCCCAGAGGATATACGATCCGTATACACGGAATAATCAGGTTAGCATATTGTTGAATTATTTTATAGCTTGATTTGACTCTAACCTGTTTGGCTGTAGATGGGTTATCAAGATTATTCCAACTTTGCCAACTATCAAGACTTGGGCAATCTACCACCAGAAATGAGTGGTGCCTCTCCACAACCTCCCCTTCGTCGGCATCATCTTGGTGATCTCCCACCTGATGCTACCTACGTACAAACTTCACATGGGCCGGTTTACGGTTATGCACCCGGACAGATACCCATGCATTCTCCTGGTGGTGGCGCTGCTATTTATGGCAACTTTGACGGCGCACCTGAAAGCTATCTTGATAGGTAAGTCATTATTTCTCATTTGCTTGTCACTTTGGTTGGTTAGTTTTAAATTCAACAACAGAATACATCTCTACATCGGATATTTGAGGAATTATGATTTTTGTGGGTTTATTGGCTAATGCTGTTCTAAAACTTTGAATTGATTTTTAAATATAAATTAAACAAATCTTTATTATTTAATCTAGGAGACAAACTTACGATGAGCATACATATGGACAAATGAGAGGTGCTCCAGGCCAGCCGACCACTCCAGCCATGTATGAAGAAGCCGACACAGCATACCAGCATCTTCAAGCTTTGCAAGCAGCAGGCGTGATGGATCCACAACAAGCTGCTCTGTTTTTTCAAAATGGAATTCTCACGCCTCGAATGGGTCCAGGAGGACCGATGGCCCCTGGCTCTACAGCTGTCACTGCCATCGGACCAGATGGTGTGCGGTGGAGAGATCCCGATTTACATGAAGTGATTGAGTTTCTAACTCACCCCAATTCGATTGTTCGTGCCAATGCGGCAGCTTATTTGCAGCATCTCTGTTTTATGGATGATTCGATGAAAGCAAAAACGAGAGCTCTTGGAGGAATACTTCCATTAATCAATTTACTCGCTCAAGATGTGCCCGAAATTCAGAGAAATGCTTGTGGTGCTTTAAGGAATCTTTCCTATGGACGACAAAACGATGAAAATAAGAGATCTATTCGTAATGCTGGTGGAATACCTGCATTGGTACGACTTTTGCGAAAAACTCCGGATAATGAAATAAGAGAGTTAGTTACGTCGGTGCTGTGGAATCTTAGTTCATGTGAAGATCTAAAGAGACAGATCATCGATGACGCACTTCAAGTGCTTGTCACTGTGGTTATCATCCCACACTCTGGTTGGGATCGCTCACAGCCACAGCAAACCACTCAGGGGGCTCATCCCATTTACTGGAGTACTTTGTTTAGGTCAGTGTTTTTTAAGTTTAGATAAATTGGCTTGATTTCAATGTTTTGTAGTTTATTCTTGTTTTAAATTTGTGTAAAGAAATTTCATTAATCAAAACGAATTTTTCTCCAAGGAATGCATCTGGTGTTTTGCGAAACGTATCTTCGGCTGGCGAATACGCTCGTCGTCGTTTGCGTGAATGTGATGGTCTTGTGGATTCACTTCTGTATCTGGTCCGTGCCGCGATTGGCAAAAACGATATGGATAATAAGTCTGTGGAGAACTGTGTGTGTATATTGCGAAACCTCAGCTACCGTTGTCAAGAGGTAGTCGACCCTGAGTACGACAAACATCCACCTGGTGTCACTTCACCTTCTACAACCACACCACCCAGTGGTACATCACATTCTGCCTCTTTCACTCACTCACCTTCAAGTACTCTTTCACCATCATCGAGTTCATCTTCGAAAAATTCAACTAGTTCGCTCATGGGAGGACTAAGCTCAAAAGTTGGTGAGAATTTAAGCTGTTTTGGAGGATCTAAGAAAAAGTCCAAGCATCATAGTGGACATGATAATATGGTTTCACCTTCTACCTCTGTGGCAGCACTTGGTATGTACTACAGAAGATTAGTTAGTTCTAACTTTATTTTAGATTAAATCTCAAGTTTATTCTAGTTTTAAACCGATTTTTAATTTGTTATCACTGAAATGTATTAGTATTAAAATTAATTTTTATTAATTTATAGAGTCAAAAACGGCGCAGCTATCTCTGAATTCAAACGGAACAGGAAGTCCAAAAGGGATGGAGCTTTTATGGCAGACAGAGGTGGTACAACCATACCTCGCTTTACTTTCGGAATGTTCCAATCCGGAAACTCTGGAAGCAGCGGCAGGTGCCATTCAAAACCTCGCAGCATGCTACTGGCAGCCTAGTATCGACATTCGAGGAGCTGTTCGTAAAGAAAAAGGTCTTCCAATTTTAGTCGAACTTCTGAGGATGGAAGTTGATCGAGTGGTGTGCGCAGTGGCCACTGCATTACGTAACCTTGCCATGGATACTCGGAATAAGGAGTTGATTGGAAAGTACGCTCTAAAAGATTTAGTTTCGAAGCTCCCGCAACAGAGCACTACGGGAGTGCCTCTTGAAACTGGCACAAGTGATGATACCGTAGCTGCTGTGTTAGCTACACTTAATGAGGTGATTTCAAGGAACGCCGACTTTGCCAAGTCACTGCTTGAAGCCGGTGGCATGGTGAGACTGACACTGATTACTAAACATCGGACAAGATTTTCTTCCCGTGTTGTTAAGTTTACCTCTCAGGTATGAAACAATTTGATCATTTATAGAATTTCGATAAATGGTTCTTGTATTATTTTAAAGCTTTTAGCAAATATGTGGCAGCATACAGAGTTGCGAGAAGTGTACCGTAAAGCAGGCTTTAAGGAGTCGCATTTCATCGTATCGACATCAGCGGCGCGATCAGCCTCGACTGGTCGGACCAGTGGTAACTCAGCAAATGGACCAATGACACCCTCGGCATCACTATTGATGACACCCTCAACGCCCACAGCCAATGGAACCTTGCCACCCGGTGCTGGATTATATCATTCGATCAGTGCCAACAACACCTTGAGCCGGCCTATGAGTACTGTTGGCGGCACTAAATATGAGGACCACCAACAGTTTCGCACCTTACCGAGACATACAGCGCCACAAACACAGATGATGGCCCAAAGAGTAAGTGTAGTAGTTGATTGATTACATTTTTCCATTTTTGGCTCATGGTTTGTGCTCTTTAAGCAGATGCCAGAAGAAATGGTCATGTCGGATATGTTGGACGGCGCACCACCCCTTACTAATGGAACGAACACTTTGGTTCGTGGACCACCTATAGGAGGCGTACCTATCTTTCCACCTGGTGCGGTAAGGATCAAACTCTTAACTAGACGCGTTCTCCTACTTTCCATTCTATCTTTGCTTTACCTTCAACTTCTCTTTTGGCTTTTCTTTCCCTATTTCCTTTTAAGCATCAGTCAATTCCAACTTCTGTTCCTTCCTCCTCTTCTTCCTCGGTACCTGCTACTGGCGCTTCTCTGCCTCCTGTGAGTCACGTGACCACGTCTGGAACTTAAAAGACTTCTTTCAATTTCCTCTTTTCACTCGCTCACTTTGCTCAAAGTCTCACTCTTTATCGTAAAATTCTTCATACTTTCGCTTAAACTTTCTCTTATCTATCTGTCTCTACCGGTATCTGATTCTTTGCACACTGTGTTTTACTTCCCACACGTAATCCAGATCCGGTAGACATGCACTCAGATACTAATTAGAATATAGTATATTTATTATTATTATTATTATATATTGAACGCTATCAAACACGATTTGTGTATTAGGATAAAGTTATAAATTCAGTTTTTTATTTTAGTATTCCGGATTCTGGTAGTCCCTTGTAGCATTGATGTAATAACAACTTATTCTGTTCTTAAATTAAGCATATATTTGTTTGTTAATGCAGATGCCAGGAGAGCCAGTGTATGCTCAGGTGAACCGTGAGCGCAAACGTCAAGCGCAACAGCAGGCGGGCCAAGCATCGCCTGTGCCGGAGCCAGGACCAGAAGGCCCTTCCAGCACCACTTACCACAACTCGATGATCGATCCAACCAGCAACGAGCTCATCTACCCACCTTCAATGCCTGCTGGTGACTCCTGGGTCTAGAAGCCCTACATCACGTACCAATACTCTTTTACATATGTGTATTTTTATACTCTCTTTTGGTACTCGAATGTTTTTGAAGTTAGAATGTAAACTCTCCCCTCCACTAAACTCCACCAGAATCACAACTTGAATTGAATTCGACTCGCTGGTTTCGTGGTCCACTATATATTATCACTCATCTATGATCGTTCACATCCTCCATTTGTACATATCCACTTCAAGACCCAACCCTCCCTTACCCCTTAGTCCCACCCCTATTCATCACATCGCGTGCCAATCATCATTCATTTTTGTAGACATATTCTTTTTGATACTATGATTATGTTAAAGATTTTTGCATTTATTTCTGTATTTTCAATTCGAATTTGACAGTAACTGAATTTCCACTTTGTTTAGATCAAAATATTTTAAAATTGAAATCCTATACACTTGTACGATAGGTATAAAACACTCACAATCACAGTTTTTACTTGAATCATGGATTCTTTTGATAATAAACTTTCGGTTTTGAATACTAAAACCATATAAAAATTTTATATGCTTTATAAATGTGATTTTAGTACCATACCATAAATAGTACCACAAATCTAGGTACAGAACACTTAAACCTGTTTACTGTGAGGGTCTACTGAATGAGCACAGTAAACAAGTATACATACCCCACTTAAAAATAATTTTAAAGAAAAACGGTTAATATTTTTTTAATAATAATAAATACAAAATTAAAGAAATACTATCTACAAAGAGTATAATTCTATTATTAAGTTCGAATGTCTTAAAAAACTCAAAAGTTTTTTAGAGAGAGCTAAAATAAGTATGGTATACAAATCCGATGACACTAGTGGCGAACCAGACCGAACAGCTCCACCAGAGGAGAAAGCCGGTCATGGCTCGTAGAACCACAGGACTGAACACCTTACTAAATAAGGCTAAAGTCAACTTGGTTGTGGCAGCTATTTGAACCGATTCACTGTTGGATGCATTTATAGAGTCCAACACAGAATCGGTGATATTTGCAATGATTGTCGAATTATTTTCACTCGTTACATCGGTAACATTTGAAATGTTGGAATCGGTGAGATTTGTTGTAAATGTAGTATCATTGCTGGATAGACTAGAAAAAGGACTAGATGAATTGAGCAAGGCAGAGCCGGTCCAGCGAAGTTCACCAGCTGTCTTGGTGATTAACGTCACAAAGAGGCACATCAAAAGAGGCGTGAGATATTGCAGAGAAGCAACGCAGACGTAATAGTAGACACGGGCAATCTTCAAACAAACAATTATCCAGTAGGTTAACATCACATCAAATTGTTAAGTTTAAATACGCTTGTATAAAAGCATTTCAGAAGTGATCAAAACTAAAATCAAATCTGAGAAAACAACATACCGTTTTCTGTAAATCCGAATTGGTAATGCGACCAGACTCTCTTCTCATACACTGCAGCTTCTGTGGAGCAATATTGAGATAAGCCTGAAGATACTTTCGGAACAGGGTAAACCGGAAGCCAAGAATCAAAGTAATAATGATTAAGCGAGCTGCTTCAAAAGTTTCGTCGCTGAGTCTAAATATATATATATATTAAACATGATTACAACTAACCGGACAAATCTAGAGTAAACTCACAGAATACCACGATTAGGCCATTGGCGCACGGTGAGGTTGTGTCGAGCTACTGGTTTTATCCATAAAAGTACAATTACAAGTGGAGAGATGAAAGAGAAGTGGTACAGGGTCCTTTGTAAAAAAATATTAGCATCGAGTTAGAATCATAATATTCCAAGTTATTTTTAATATATACGTACGTAGTAATTTGATTTCCTTGAGCATAGATCAAAGCGTCTTTATGCATTCGAGCCACACGAAGTCCGGGAAAAGTGAAAAGCGCACCAAGAAGTCCACACCAAATAGCAAGCCAAAACTTGACCATGAGAAAAGAAGTAGGCCCATAGGCATGCTCAATGGCACCACTTGACTTAAGTAAATTGCTGGCCTCTTGATTAAAAGTTCGGTATGCCTCAACTAGACCAAATTCGAGAAGCTCCTCATCGACTATCAAAACAACCATGGAGATGAGAAAAAAGAAACAACCAGCGACTAAAACCATAGAGCGTTCTCCCATCGATTCGGCACTGGCAAAGTAGGTTGAGGTGATTGAGAATAAAATCTTACTGTAAGGCAAGATAAATAAATAATTAGTTTAACCAAATCAGACATCAAATCGATTCGGAATTTTAAAAATTAATAAATATATTAATTTAAAAAATTCTATTCGTTATCTATTCATTATAAATTTACTTTTATATTATACTTTATACTAGAATGTTTTAAGAAAAGTTTTAAGTGAAATCAAACTAACCAAATGAAAGCGAGGGCCAAGGCACACCACACAAGGCTAAGGTTATACTCGTTGGAAGCTCGTTCTGGAAGGAAGTGGTAGTAAAGCTCAGTGCAAAAGTAGACCACCACAGCACAGAGTGAGAAATCAATTAGCCACTGTAGTTCACTGTAGTAAGGTAGTTGGATCAAGTGAGCCAAGTTTAATGGTTGAGCCTCAAGGTTAAGCGAAAGATTCTTGGGCACGTTGAATGTCTCATTCTCGGGTTCCTCCTTGTTTCGGTTTTTGCGGTGACGAGCTCGATTGTTGGTGCGCTTCGACTCATCCTTCGGGTTTACCTTGGAATTGGACTCGGTGCCTCGGTTGTGCTCCGCGATTGCTTCTTTCAAACGATGGTTGTCCGGGTGGAGATAGTACACCAGACCACTGCAATTATCCAATTGATATACTTAGTTAGAGATTCGTACTTCTAAACTAATAACTAGGTTAACAAATCTGTTCTCGGTTAAAGTATACCCTTTTATAAGAATCCATCGTGCAAAAGAGTAGCGTAGTGTGAGTTTGTTCAGTGTACAAAGTACAATGATGGTAAGTAGAAGTTGAAATCCAAACACCGCCTGCATCAAAGAATAGAAAGGTGCATTAAATGTTCTTTACCGATTCCTTTTACTAAGCAAACTTTTTAAACAACTAAAACTAACTCTAATAAAACAGTTATATTTTTTCAATACAAAAAACATTGCTTTTACAAACATTAATACAGTAATACACATTTACCATATTGCTAATAAATATTCAATAATACAGACTCCCAAATATCCATACGATTCGGGCAATAGTCGGTCGAAAATAAAAACGGTAAGTAGATATTAAGTTCGATATTATTCTGATTGCAACCAAAAATCTTCCCCTACATCACAGTGCACTCAACACATGTTCAGGGTTTTTGTAGCACGTTTGGTCTGACGGCTATTTCTATCCCTATACTCTAGTAACACTGTACATTGTTTACAAGCCTGCACTGTTCTGCTTCTATTTCTGTCAAATGTGAAAAGCTTCTAGAATTTGTTAATTAATAATAATTCTTGGAGTATTAGCATATTACAACTAAAAAATGGCAACTAACGGAGCGTTGCACCAGATGGAAGACGATGATGATGAGTTGGACGAAGAAACCATCCGTAAGATTACCGAGGAGAAACGAGCGAAACGTGAGCCAATCTCGCTGGAACAACTTGCTTCGAAGATGGCTGCAGAAGAGGCTGCTAAAGCTAAGCCGGTCTTTCTCACCAAAGAGATGAGAGCTGCGGAAGCGCTGAAGAGACGTCAGGAGGAGGTAGCAGAGAAGAGGCGTCAACAAGAGGAAGAGAGAAAAAAACGCATTGCGTTCATGGAAGAGGCGAAACAAGCAATGCGGGCCGAGACTAGAGACTCGTACCGGGACAGGGATCGGGTATGTCTAACTTTGTGCTATCTTCTGTTTGTGACATACTTTATTTCACACTTAGGATCGTGATCGTCGAGATAGAGAAAGAGAACGACGTGAACGTGATCGCGAGAGAGATCGAAAGCGCGACCGATCTGACCGTGAAGTCCGTTCCGAACGTACAGAAGAAGAACCACGAGAGAAGACAAAAGCGAAAGAAGAAGAGGCCATTAAAGAACGTTATCTTGGCATGGTTCGCAAAAAGCGACGCAGTCGAAAATTGAACGAACGCAAGTTTGTCTTCGATTGGGATGCCGGCGAGGACACTTCGAGCGACTATAACAAGTTATATCAAGATCGACACACGATTCAATTCTTTGGCCGTGGACACCTTGGTGGGATTGACCCGAAAGAACAACGCAAAGGTTTCTACGGCGAATTGATGGAGAAAAGGAGATCAGAGGTGGAGAAAGCACAGGAGGAAGAGAGACTTAAGAAACAGAAACGCAAAGAAGACAAACAGCTCTGGGATGATCGGCACTGGACTCAAAAGTCTCTCAAGGATATGACTGAGCGTGATTGGCGTATATTCCGGTATGTACAATATGTTTTGTCCTCTTTAGAATTGCCATTCATAATTTTCCTGTTTTTAGCGAGGATTACAATATCACACTGAAAGGCGGCCGCATTCCGAATCCATTGCGTCATTGGGACGAATCTAACCTTCCAAATTCTATTCTCGATATAATTGCTAAGTGTGGTTACAAAGAACCCACGCCAATTCAACGACAAGCAATTCCAATTGGTCTCCAAAACCGCGATATCATCGGTGTGGCAGAAACCGGTTCGGGAAAAACTCTTGCTTTTCTGATACCTTTACTAGTATGGATAACTTCCCAACCAAAGATTCGAAGGCAAGAGGAGATTGATCAAGGTCCTTATGCCATAATCTTGGCGCCTACCAGAGAATTAGCTCAGCAAATTGAAGAGGAAACTATGAAATTTGCTTCAGCTTTGGAGATTCGAACCGTAGCTATTATCGGTGGTGCTTCTCGTGAAGAGCAAGGTTTTCGAGTACGCCTTGGTGTTGAGATTGTCATCGCTACTCCTGGTCGTCTTATCGATGTTCTTGAGAATCGATATCTGGTTTTGTCACGATGTACCTACATTGTTCTCGATGAAGCCGATCGCATGATTGATATGGGTTTTGAAGCAGATGTTCAGAAGATTCTCGATCATATGCCGGTGACTAATCTCAAGCCGGATAATGATGATGCGGAGGACGGGGAAAAGTTAAAAGCGAATATGGCTCTCGGGAATCGATACCGACAGACGGTGATGTTTACAGCGACTATGCCTCCTGCTATCGAGCGACTTGCTCGGAGTTACTTGAGGAGACCAGCTACCGTCTACATTGGTTCTGTGGGACGTCCTACCGAACGTACCGAACAGAAGGTTTACTTAGTGAGTGAGCCGGAAAAGAAGAGGAAGTTGATTGAGATCTTGCAAGCGGGCGTAGAACCTCCGGTAATTGTGTTCGTGAATCAGAAGAAAGGTGCCGATGTTCTTGCAAAGCATCTTGAAAAGATGGGCTTCAATGCTTGCACATTGCATGGTGGTAAAGGACAAGAGCAACGAGAATATGCTTTGGCATCTCTCAAAAGTGGTTCCAAAGATATTCTTGTTGCTACCGATGTTGCTGGACGTGGTATTGATATTCAGAATGTATCGCTTGTGATTAACTATGACATGGCCAAAAGTATTGAAGATTATACCCATCGTATTGGACGTACTGGTCGTGCGGGCAAGCATGGACAAGCCATTTCACTTGTCACCAAAGATGATTCGGCATTGTTTTATGACTTGAAACAACTGCTAATTCAGAGTCCAGTTTCAACATGTCCACCTGAGTTGATGAATCATCCCGATGCTCAACATAAACCCGGCACTGTCATGCAGAAAAAGAAAAAGGATTCCGAGTTTTGAAGTGTTTATTCATATTTTATTAATGATTTTTACATTTTGTTTTTCATTAAGAATATAAGTTTAACTAATCACTTGCTTGTTATTTAATTAGTGCTATCAAGTTGTCATTTTATAATTAAATTATAATTCTAAAAGTTTAATTTAATATTCTAAAGTAAATGCAAATAAAGAAATATACAACAATAAAATGTTTCATGTGGTAATTGAGTGATAACGTCATCTAAGAGCAGCCACACCATTATCTATGAACTGTAAGAATGACGATTGATTGATTGTTAGACAGATAGTAGACGTGTTCCCACATAAAATAGGAGAGCACAATTACCACACTTCTTTTGTTTTGTTCTCACTCTTTCCATGGTTGTTAAAACCTCATCATGATTTCGCCTGTGAGTTTCGAGTCTAGTCCGTCTTGTTGTTCCACTACGCCATCGCCTTATGGAGTGGGATCAGCCTTAAGCAAAATTTTAGTGCTCGGTCCGAAGGGATGCGGCAAGAGCAGTTTGGTAAGACGACTTCTTGGTCAGGCCTTCGATCCGTATGTTCGACCCACTCTCGGTTCCAATCTCCACTCGATGACATTGTGAGTAATTACATTATTAAATTACGCAACAGTTTGCTTATAGATTGATTGAAAGGTTGCAAAAGGACATAGCGGAGTGCATTGAGTTGTGGGACACATCCGGAAATCCTACCTTTCAATCGGTGGCGCCACACTACTACCACAACGTCGATCTTCTTGTGGGCGTTTTTGACGCCAGTCGACCCCGTGCCTCACTTGCTGAACTTACCTGCTGGATCGATGGTAATTATAATTACATTATTTGTTTTATTTCTCAAGTTCCAACTACTTTTGTTCAGATTTTGTGCAACACCACCCAAAGCATATCCCAATCTTTATAGTGGCCAATAAGATCGATCTTGTCTCTTCGAAAGTTTCACCATTTGCCTTCTTCGATTTGCCGTACTCAAGATGTGAGCACTTTATCACTTCAGCTCTTACCGAACGCGGTGTTCAAGATCTGGCTGACAGTCTTCAGCAAACGGTGGAGCAACTTTACTTGAAGCGCATTGAAGAACACGATTTGCTGCGTTCTTGGGTGTTGCTCGAAGCTGATCCAGAAGATCAAGACGAGTATCACTTTACCCAGACGGTTCGCATTGACTCACTTGATAAACCATTTGACTATAGTGATTTCTTAAATTCACCACTTTTGCGAAGCATCAGTTCATTCTTTCTTCGAATCTGTCAATTCGTTTAGTCTCATCAACTTTAGATTCATACAGACAGGCATTTTACACTTTCCACACTGCACATGTACTCAAACCTTCATTTGTTTTGCATCTTTTTGATTCTTTTTATTTTAGTCTATTTTGACTTATGAGTGTAAGATTTAAAAAAAGATTTTATAAAATAAAGTTTTTAATAGTTTTATAAGTACCAACTGGGAATTTCAAATTTAAGTACCTTAGTAGTCAATATTCCTGCTTCAGTAGTTTTAATATTTCTATAATAACCTTTTTTCAATAAAAGCGTAAAGTACAGAAAAAATAATTCTAATATTAAAATTTGCTCATGTTTTCATTTCTAAAATGATTAATTCAAAGACACATTTTCAAATAAACATTAAATAGTTTATGTTTAAGCAATTTTATTTTAAAAATTAGCCCAGAATGATATTAAATGTACAAAGTCGATTTTAACAAAGAAATCAAAAATCAATGATATGTAGTCTTGAATGTAAAACACGTGAAAGTTGGTTGAAATGGAATCAATTTAGTTGATGACCGTAGCTGGAGCCATCTGTTCGTTGTGCAACATATTGTTTGACTCTTCAATATGGTCACCATTTTCAATCTCCTCGTGGCTCGAGTTGATAGATGATGAGTCGGAAAGCTCGAGAATGCTGGTATCTGGCGATTGCCAGTCGGGATCTTCACCTTCTTCAGCCCACTCTTCATTCGAATCTTTCGGACCGTTGCGTGGTTCAATACAAAGGCCGACAAATTTTCTGGAAATATAACAAGTGCAAATTTCAAAAATATTTTATTAAATAATATAAATATTTGAATACTGATTGTTTACTGATCAAATAACTGATTTTAGTCCTAACCTGTTTAACAAATGTATTATAGTATCGGCAATATTATTTTGATAATAAAGTAACAAACCTGTATAATTTATCGGCATCATCGTCGATTTGGTCATCGTCGTGGTTCTCATCATCAATAGAAAGTGATTCTTGATTATTACTCAGAGCTTGGAGTCGTTGGATTTCAGCCTCAAGTTCATCGATGCGACGCAAAGCGGTAGTGAGAGCATTACCCAACTCCCGCATTAGTGTCTTCTCAATCAAAGTCATTTTAGAGCAATTCCAACTCAAATTCAAACTGATAAATTGACCAGTTGAGACAGAACAACCAAACACTGAGAAGCAAATGTGGCTGAGCAAATGAGAGCTTCGTCTTTTAAAGTGTCTCTCTTCATAACGTGAGGTAAACGTTTATATTTGCAACCCTTCACAAACAGCGTGACAATGATGATAAATTAATATTTGTTCTATATAATCTATCTATATACTCTATCTCTATCTATCTACTTTATATTAATGCGTAATAGACTTTAGTAGTCGTCGTAGTCGTCGTAGTCGTCTTCGTCGTTTTCAGACACTTTTTTTTCGTTTCACGACATTTTTGCATTGAAACAGTTAGGCTACTTCTAATGTGCTAAATCTATTCGAATCTAACAAGGCTTAGATAGGCCATTTTTCGCACTCCTGTTTTGTTTATTTTTAAAAAATATGCATTTAACTTTTATATTATAATAATTTTAAAGTAAAAGCCATTTAGATGACCAAAAAATTATAACATTTTTTATTATTTAACGCCATATGATGTTAATAATACATATACAGTAGTGCTTCAAGTTTTACTTCACTTTTTACTAATTGTAAGCAGTGTATTTTTCACAATGCATAAATCGAACAATGTCTACTTCTCTTTTTGCTTCACTTTTAATGTAAATTCGATGAGTAAAACTTGAGTCAAAACTATATATGACGTCTGTGTTTTGAATTTGTTCAGATCTCAAGAGATTTAGATGATGATCATATTCAGATAACAGAACTCGCAGATCTTGTTTTTTTGTTTTGATAGTTTTGTCAATTTGACTTGGCAGTTTTTATTGCTCTCTCTCTCTCTCTCTCTCTCTCTCTCTCTCTCTCTCTCTCTCTCTCTCTCTCTCTCTCTCTCTCCCTCTTTTTTTCTCTCTCTCTCCTTCCTCTCCTTCTCTTTACTCGTCCTTCTTTTCCTCTCTGGTTGCGTTGCTTGCTTCTGTATGCGTG
>WURS02423512.1:0-16566 GCA_011762765.2 Rhinocypha anisoptera
GGGACGGGTGGGGGAGTAGGCGAGGGAAGGGTTGGAGTTGGAGGGGAGGGGGGGGTTATGATTGGTGAACGTCGAGTGATTCATCAGGTCGTTAGCGAAGGATCGGTGCTTTGGAAAATAGGAAGTGAATTGTGAATTGTCATTACAATGTGTAAATCGGGCAGACAGGGCAGCAAATTCAACAGAGAGCTAAGGAGCATAAGGCCTGCTTTACACATTATAATGACAATTCACAAATTGCGAAACATCTGCTAGAGGAGGGCCACACGAGCGACTTCATACCCAAAGCCCTGCACATGGAGATAAAAAGGGACTACGACTTGACGCCTTGGAACGGCTAGAAATAAAAGCCGCTGTAGGTAAATAAAAAATTTGACAGTTTCACAGTGGTACTGATCAAGTCAAGACAAAGTCAACTGAAATGAGTACTTGAAAATGTCATTACAGCACTGTAACAGACAAATATGTTACATTTGATGTTTAATACCACTACATTGCAAAGGAATATACCTTAATTTATCTTTCGTTTAAAAATATTTCCTCAGTTATTAAGAGCATTTGCAGTGTGATTGTCTTCATCTGACATGTAACCCATTGGACAATATATCATGAGCAATTGATTCTTTGTGGTTGACGGAAAATCATAGTATATTATAAAGAAAATTCCATGTTATGTATATCATTGAGTCACAAAGGCTAGAATGAATAGAATAGGACTTTCTTTTCTTTATGGATATCTATTTGTCATACGTAGAGTCCACTACTATTTCAAATCAAGTCAGCAAGTTTTTTGTAACGTGCTAATTCTTTTATGAAGTGCTGGGTGATGTAAGAATGCAAGAAAAATTAAAATTACTTTGTGTTTCTTCAGGAAAAAGATAATTTATTTCCGACTAGTTTCTCTACAATAGCATCATCAGGGTTGACCCTGATGAAGTTATTGTAGCGAAACTAGTCGGAAATAAATAATCTTTTTACTGTGAAAATTCAAAGTAATTTTAATTTTTCTTGCATAATGGAATTCCACAGTCTCGGGTTCAACTGTTACTCGTATTGATGCAAGAATGTTTAATGCTTGTTCCTAGGTTTTTGCTAATTAAAAAAATGTTCCCTATTAAATGAGACTTTTTAATTAGTTAGTCCACAATATTAAAAGAAGCAAACTCAAGGAAATAACACATTTTTACTATAATTATCTAAAATCCAACATAAAGATGGTTGAACTCAGAGGCTTTGCTGATCCAGGCTCTGTAGGTTATGCTGATTTTTTGACGAGGAAAGTTATTATAATAACATCCCTGCATACTTTTAAAAATTTGGACCATATTCCAATAAGTCTCTCACACAAAAGTTTTGACTCTGCCTCTACAGTATGGCCTAGCTCTGAAGGCAGTATTGATAGTGTATAATACTTATGGTATAACACATAAGATAGGTAAGTCAATAACTTCACCACAAACTTACCTGCAATGTGAACCTCAAAGGCACGAATAGAATTAGTATCTTTAAAATTGTCTGGTGTTATATGCAGAAGACTTGGATCGGTGATTTTACATAAAGCAGCCATGTCAGGTTTTACAGAGGTTGTTAAGATGTCACCTGTTGAAAAGACACATGATTAATGGTCAACTTAAGTGTCAAGTTATATGTTAGCTTCAATAATTTCTCAAACTAAGAATACTCAGCACAAATAAGTAAGTGCCAGCCTCCATCACCTGGTATATGAGGAAAATGCCAATTTTTAGACATTTTTTTATTTACACTTCAGGATAAAAGTATATAATTTATTGAAACAAAACATATAAACACACTTTGTGTTTCCACAGAAAAAAGATTTTTTAAAATTTCAAACTACTTTTGCTACATAATAGCATCTTCAGGGTAATGAAGATGCTATTTTGTGGCAAAACTATTTGGAAATAAAAAATGTATTTTCTCTGTGGAAATGCAAAGTGTGTTTACATTTCCTTTCATAATGGAATTTTATAAATCTTGGCCTCAAATGTAACTCACATATATATTTTATTTATATATTTATCTCTGTTACAATTTAAGGAAAAAAAAAAGATTTACTAAAAAAACATGACCAATAGACACTGATAATAGAAGGTTTAATTAATGCTGGTAAAATTACTTATAAAAAATCTAAATGTTATAATTTCAACGGAGAAATGAAATTCTAAAGAATATCAATAAATACCACATTCAGACAGCATTAATTTATTATTTTTTATGATGTAATAATAAACCCCGCCAAATCACCGCAATGGATACACCTTTTACTGTGATGCATAAATGCGAGTTTTATTAAGTAATATGCTGTGGTTCCATTAACCCATTACATGACCTTAGACTTAATTCGGGACAAGATGGAGGATTGGAGATACTAGGTCTTGGTAGTAGTAGCATTTTTGTTTATAGGTTTGTTGGTCGATGGCTATGGTCATTTTGCACCTCTTCATTTAGAAGATAAAACCCATTTGGACAACATGCCCTGGGCGAGACTTGAACCAACGGCCTTTGGGGTAGCCGGGAAGTGTGCTAACCACCAGGCTAACTTGGTTAGGGCTTGGTAGTAGTGGTATTTCTGTTTATAGTGTGCTTTGATGGCTATGGTCATTTCGCACCACTTCAAGCCATAGAAAAACCCATCTGGACAAACACAACACCCATGCCCTGAGCGTGACTCAAACCCTTGACCTTTGGTTTAGCCGGCGAGCACACTACCCACCAAGCTAACCCGATTGGTATTAGGGCTTGGAGCCAAGACAAATATATGCAATGAGGTTTTGCTGAAATACTAATGGGAATGTGTGTCCCTGAAGCCAAACAGTAATCGTTTAAATAAAGTAAAGGTGAAGAATTAATTATGCCAATATGTACTATGAAAATAAAATAAAGAGAAAGCAATTCAGTGCAGGTGCAGGGAGATTGCATCATTTATTTTTTTTACGCAAATCAACCTTAAATGTCAATCGCCATGATGGTGGTGACTCTACTCACCTGATGCAGTAAGTTTCAGAAGTTTCTGTTGGTGGCTAGTTATGGACGTCTCACACTCGTTTAATATTCGGAGGAAGGCCGAGTCGGCTGCCTCAGCTTCGGGAGCCACCGGTCGGCACCCACTCCTGAGGCCTTCACGATGAAGAAGAGTGGCGCCTACGGAACTTAGGAGAGCTGAGAGGCTCCCTTCCCTGGACTGCTCACTTGCACCACACGCCAACTCCCTTTCAAAGGCCGAAATCACCTACAATAGAGGAAGAAGCACCATCGACACACGCACACACACACCCTTGCTTCCTATTGACTTCATGTTAAACTCCACGAATGCACACATGAAGATGCAGATGCTACACGACAAAATACATTGTCTTTCAATACCACCTAAAGTGAAGATATATATCCAGTGAAATCTGTCTAATTGGCCACTTTAATGTGGAACCGAAAAAAATACAGTTTCTAATGGAAAATAATTACATTGGACACCAATTCTCAGAACCAACCCATTATATTTACCCATGTACATTGGCGAGCTATTATCCCTGCTACACCAGTACACTACAAATGATTGTATTTCTACCCCTATACCTCCACCAAGCTATATGTATATGGAGAGCTGAGTGTCTATTAAGGATCTTTTCACCGGCAAATTATTTTGTTACTTTGCATTGTTGTATTTGTCTACATTATGTCACCAACATAAGATAACTTGCTGAAGATACCAAAAGCTTCAGCTCAACAATGTGGTGAGAACCGTGATAGTACGGAAGTAATTCATATGTTACAAAGTAGTGGTGTCATCATATGACTTTGCATAACAAAGTCCCGTAATAGACACTCTGCATGCCTACCCCTATACCTCCAGCGAACTATGTAAGGAGACATATATTGCAAAAATATATTATTTGATAAGCAAATACCAAGTGCTAGTTCTATACATTAATAAAGACATATTGTACTCATATTATCATATATTTTTTTTTATACAATTCATATTACTTACGATATATTTCCATTATCTCCCCACCCACTCTTTATTCTGTACATTGGCCAACTGCTTGTGTCAGTAGGTGGCCAATGTACAAAGGTTTCACGGTATATTTAAAAAAAGTGTACCACATACAGCAGTATTTGCCATTTTACTGCAGACCATATAATAACATACATTAAAACATCAACAAAAATTAACCATTAACAACAACAAAGTTAAGAGAGAGCAAGGTCAGTAAATTTATTGGAGGAAAGTGAAAACAGATCTATGGTCTGAGGAAGTGAATTTACAATTGAGGAGAGGCAGAAGAAAATCAAGCATTTAATTATCGACAATCTGGGGGTGGGAATGTGGAGTAGTAATGAGTGTGTACAGTTGGGTCCTGAAGATATTGATGAGGGAGATCAGTTGGGGGCAGTCAGTGAGGGAGTTAATGGTGCTGTATACAGACTATGAATGAAAAATATGAAAATATCACATAATATGAAAAATTTCAATTGAGAGGCAAAGATATTTAATTTTTAAGCTGACCCAAAAGATGTTAAACTCTGGTAAATAACAGTCCATGAGAAGTCACAATTAATGGCAATAGTGGTGCCTCCTATAGTGTTATATGGCCTGAGGAAAGGCATAGAGATGTTTCAATTAAAAGAAAATTGAAAAGCAAAGAGACAAACTATTACATTATTGCAGTCTACATAGTTCATTGGGAAAATGTTTCCCTTTCCTCTCTCCTAGCATTGTGGTTGATTATGAAGAAGGCCTTAGAATAAGAGCTCTGATGAAAAATCCATCAGCAATTCTGGACTCTGTGCTTAGAACCTTTGGATTGATGAATGGATATTCCACATGGGTGGTGAAATGATCAGAAAACATGACAAATTTTGCCATGTTTAAATGTTGATGTAAAATATTATGTACCCATCTAGAGATGCTTTTCTTTTTAATCATTTCCTTCCATATAATAAATGCCATATTGTCAAATTCTTATTTTTCTTTTGATTAGTTTTGTCCAATCATTAAGGACCAGACATCAATTCATTCATAACACCAAAACACTTATGTTTGGTGTTATGAACTATGTTTAAGCTGAAACTACACAACAGGGGAATTTGAATAACAAATCTTATAAACCACAATGCGATTACAAGAGAAATTAACTGACATAAATTCTCTGTATAATCCAGACTCTTTCTATATGTATGTTTAGAAAAAACAATTAACCTGAATAGAAATTAGGTAGCTACCATCAAAATGTCCCACTGCTCTCATTTTCAAATTTCAGAATTTTTCACTAAACATTTATTTTCAAACTTAACATTGATTTATAAGTAACACAACAAAGTCTACCATCTCAACTAGAATATTAATCATGCCCAAAACCAGCATTCCAACTTATTACCTAATCATAATTACGAATTACTCAAAATGAATTAATGTAAAAGAATGCTGAATTATATATGTTCAGTGAATTATTATTTTTTTCTTTTTCCTGTACTTACTTCTTCAATGGCTGGATTACTGTCATGTTCCCATTTCAGTCTTTGAATGGCAGCATTTGATGCTGCTTTGTAATTTTCTGATGCCTCTAGGATACATGTTTCAATGTTCGACAAAGCAGAGATACATTCTCGGAGCTCATTCAGAAATCGAGGACGGCCTGGATTTGGGAGAAAAGGAGACATGGCAGTTAAACTTAGAAATTTTGATTGCCAATTGTTTAAATTGCATAAAAAGTTATGATTTTTTTCAAACAAAGATTATCTCAAAATTTCACCAAACTACTTGACTCAATAAACTATACACTAACTAAGGATATTGACAGCCATCGTATCTCTTTGGCTATCAATGGCATCATCTTCTGAGCCATGAATCCAAGCATGAGCAGCCGCTTGGAGCCTCAGTCTCTGCAGGGACAGGCGAGCCCAATCAGCATCTCTGAGTAAACGCCTTTGCAAAGCCAAACGGTTGCAATGACCCTGTAATTAAGATTTCATTTAAGTTTAGGGATAGTGAAATTAAAATACATTTTCAATAAAATGAAGTACATTCCAACTGTGTATTAAATATAAAATTACATTACAAGACTACCACTACATTTGTAGCATTTTGTTTTTTTTGGGTTCTTCAACGGCTATGGTCATTTAGTCCACCACTACATTCATTTTTACTTTATTGATATGTCAGGCAGCCCACTATGAGCCTATTATGTCTATTAATAAATTCTTCTATTAATTGAATTGACGCAGCTGAATATATTATGAAACAGCCTATATTGGTTAGCATAAATTGAATGAGAATATTGAAAACACTATCATGATATAAGGTCATTGCTTCATTGAAAAGTTGTTAAAAATACACTTTTAACACACAAACAGTTTAAACATTATTTCATTAATGAACTACATTACTAGTACTGAAGGCAGACTTAAATTACTGATTATTACATCATCTATGAACAAGTTTTATTTTATGAAAAACCTATCAATTCTACTCAAGACGAGGTTTTTTTTTCTTTACAAACAGTAAGGATAACTTATTTTCTTCATAGTCCTTGGCATAAACTCCTTGATTCCACCAGGGAAATTTGCTACTCTGTAAAACATGCCAAAAATAACACATTTTATCAAGGGTTTTACCAGCTCACCTGAAACGTGCACAGGAGAGATGAAGCCACTGGCAGTAAAGAAAGGGGGAAGCTCGGAAGAAGTGGAACAACTCTCTTGTTCATCACGTTGGAAACAGGCAACACAGAAAACAATCTAATTCCGTCTCCTCTTGTGAGTTCTTCTGCGGGTCTACTATGTGACACGCCCATGTCCGAGTCACTAGGAATGTTAGGCAGCGATGGAAACGATGGGAGAGTCGAGCCAACTATGGAAGAACTGGAATGGGGTTCTGAGGTATATGCGAGGAGCACAGCCGGGTCCATCGGAGGAGGTGTCAGCTCGTGGTGGCTCATCGTTTCAATGGTGTTCGAGTTCAAAGGCAGGATGGAAGTGGAGGGCACACTGGGAAGAAGTCCCGTCGGGATCATGCCAGGGCTGGAGGTGTCTGTGATGGAAGATCCGATCGGCAAGCTGAGCATGGCACTTGGTGAGAGAAGTGGCGAGCTCGAGAGTTGGGTGGGTGTGGATGGTTGAAGCCCCTGAGCATCCCGTTTGCAACACACTTCCACTGCATGTCGACACAAGTTCTCCAGGGAAATGTGTTTCGAGGAGCCTGAAAAGTTCTCGGAGTTGATGGTACTCAGCTCTTTTATGGTTTCTGGAAATAAAAAATTAATGGGAGGTCACATTGGGACTGAATTCGATTCTCTTTGAAACAGATACAAAAGTTAGGAGGATCAAAAACCTTGCAATTTTCATGGATACTTTAACAACCTGGCGATGTTATGCCACAAAGTCATTATTAATGAAAGTGCAGTTATACCTCGGCTTATGAAGATGATTCATTCCAGAATCACACTCTTTAGTTGAAATCTTTGTTAACAGAAATGTGATTTCCCTAAAGTCTCTAAAGAAAATAATTTAAATCATTCTGGACGCTGCCCACAACTTAAAGCCAAGTGTTATAAAAAATAAAAAGCACACTGTAAAAAGGCAAAACTTAAAAAAGGCTGAGGTGAATAACTTTGAAAATTTAGCTCCCATCAAGGCTGCATTAGCATGTGCATCCACTAAAACGTTTGTTAGCCCAGACAGAAAAACAGTGAAATATATATTTTTTTAGCCAGGTAACTCATTGGCTGAGGAGGTATCACTGTATTTGGATATTGCATACTTTTTGATTCTACAATTGGTAGAATCTTTTTAAGCTTCATAACATATATTTAAGTTACAGCAGTCTTGATTCTTATTTCAAATGTGTACTCTTCAAAATAATTTATTTTCAATGCGGTGCTTCAGGAGTTGTTAGCAGGAAATAAGAGAAATTAGGCAAATAAGATAATAACAGCCACAATGAACAAGTGGTAATTAATGATGTTTAGCCAATAATATGAGTAAATACTTATAGACATTGATCTATCATGGCAAAAAAGTGTAGAGCATTTATAAAATAAAAAAATATATATTTCCATAAAGAAGTCTAGTTAAGCATGCAGTGGACACCTCACCACTGCATAATTACTCCATTGATTTCTAAATATAACTGACCATCCTTATCTACAAACATATACAGTACGTTGTCATGTAAGTTAATTACTTGACTTATTATAATTTTCATATTTGTTAATCCTTTCACAATGTTATGACAATAATGTTAACAATAAACCTCAATTTTGCTATGTTTGTATTCTCTGTAGGGATGTACCTCCAATGTAACTGTGTGTGGCATTTTGACAATGCAGTTAAACGATTTGAACATTATTCTGGAAAGTAAATTTACACAAGTATACGGCGGTTACTGTGAAATTGTTAATAAGTACTGGTAGTATTTTTGTTTATAGGGTGTGTGGAAGACTGGTCATTTAGCACCTCTTAGAAAAATCATCATAGAGAAAACCCTAATAGACACACACAACACCAATGCCCCAGGTTGGACTTGAACCCGTGATCTTTGGGTTATTATGGTGAGCATGCTACCCCCAGGCTAAACAGGTGAGCTTATGTTAACTTCATCAAAACAAATACATTTTATTTACTTTGGCTATAATATGTTAATCCTTCTACAGAGCCCAAGAATGGAGCATGGCCATCAGAAAAAAGGTCTCCAGAAAAAAACTTTTAGAGTTGAGTAATTATGTATACTGTCACCCAAAGACAATGGCAAGACCTCTATGGCCTTGACTTGAAACTTTAGAGAAAATTATTCAAACAGTCATGGAATCTGTAAGTGAATGAACTGAAGAACCTACAAAGATTTGTTTGATTAAATTTCCTCCCATTATTTTGATGGCATAAAACTTCCTTGGACCTTTTTCCATGGTGTTCGACACGGAAAAATCATCCATGGTCTCTTGGTAAATCCTTTCATCTAGTTTTCATACCTTCCTTGCAAATGCAAAACTAAAGTCAAATATTAAATGCATACACGAAAGAAATAATATTTTAAAATACTTATATGAGAGAAACACCAGAAAATAGGCTTATCCAAGCAGTAATTAGTGAAAAATTATTTTTAAATATTGTTCTTTTATTATTCTTACATCCTTACCATTGACATTTATTCCTAAGGTTTCATTTATGATGATGCACACAGCCATTGAAATGGAGCGGGTCACTGAGCCAAGCAAGAGCCCTTGCACGGCATGTGCCGTAAACACTTTCACAGGCATACAGATGCGTTCCTCTTCGTTATCTTGCTCCATGTCTGAAACTGCAGAGCTACCCTCTGACCGAAATGCATCGGCAGCACTCTGGCACAGTGAGAAGAACTCTCTAATCGCATTTACTCTCTGTACATGAAGAAGTGTCTCCTGCGTATCCCTTGTTTCTGACCGCAGCATCGGTGCCTGGAGAAAGAAGAAATTGAAAAAGCAATCAATCATTAAACCTTTGAAAACTATGCACAAAACGATCACAAATTGTGGTGAAATTCACTGAGACGACCAACACCTGGTGGAATTCCATGATAAACAGTGTCAGTTTCCCACAAACCAATTTCACAGAGCACAACAGCTTTCGACAATTATCGTCATCATCTGGATGATGATTACATTGTGACTCAGATTTTAAACCAATGATGACCTCCATATTTTCTGGTTGAGTATTTTTGTATTGGTGTTGGGGAATGCTCAGAATAGCTGGTGGATGAGGAAACACGCCGCGGGAGAGTGACCTTTCACTTTCTCTTGCCCACATGTCCTATTCCCCACACCCATCACCGTCACCTAAACCAAAAATATCCACTTTGCAGTTCCAATAAGAAGGTACGGATACGGATGTGAGAGGAATTTTTGTTAGGGTAGTTGTTAGGAGTTATTTGGAGTTGTATGTTGTTGCTGTTCAGAGTTGGGAGCTTGTAGTATTTTGCATTTTGGGTGTTTTGACGGCTAAGATCAAAGCTGTTGGAGCTCGAGCAGTGTAGCAGTTTGTCAGCCAAGATGTAACCAAAGAGAGTCATCAACGCATGGGTCATTCAGAGCCCGTGCCACTAGCAGCCAATGTCATGCTGTCCACCCATACATCGTCACTTCACTTACTCCTCCAGAGACATTTTGAGTGAAGGGTATATTGGCTATTTGAGAGAACTTGATTAAATTAATAAATTCCTCTCTTTTGTTAAATGCCTTCCTTGTAGAACTATTATTTGTTCCCAACACCGAGGGCAAGAATCCACAAAAGATTGCGTGTCCAACTCCCACATCACAGGGTTGGCACAAGGCAATGATTATTGTCGAAACCAGTTGTGGTCTGTTAAATTTGTTTGTGGAAATATACTATCAAAACTAACATTGATAAAAGGTTTGATACCTTAATCCGACTTTGTTAATCTCAAGGAGACTCTGCTTTAGTGGTTTAACAGATGACACTCCACTAAATGAAAACTAATAATTCAACTTATTTCGAATACCCATCCACAAAAACAAAGTGTAATTACATAAATATATATAATTAAATGTAATTACAAATATACCCTGATATTACACCAAAATTCGACTTTTAAATGGTTATAATGGTTCCTCCCCATACATTACAGTGGTGGGAGTAGATCCACAATAGAATTAATCATGAGGATGAACGAGGAGATGACAATCTGACACATAAGTGTTATTTTTAAAGACATCACATGAGCACTTCTTTGTAAAACACATACCAGAAGAGCCTCAGATTCAATCAGGTGATCAACCGACTCCACCCAGCTCCTGGGAGGAAGGATTGAAGGGAGGTTGTCAGCAAGAACACATCCTTCCCGTTGGACTTTTTCAAAGAGCCCGTTGAAGCCCATCAGAAGCATCTGCCCGGGACTCATATTTCCATTGGCCACCATTCCTCCATCTTGCTCTCTTGGTGGCCCAACAATTTCCTCATCGTTTCGAAGAATTTCTTCAAACTGACGGCACAGACGTTCAGCAATTGCTGGAGCAGCAGAATGAGGGGACTACAATCATCAAAGGAAAAAAAACCATTAGGAATAACATCTTCATTAATAATACACTAAAGTGATTGAAAAAAGCACATGTACACAAGGTTTGACAGCCAATGATTCAATCTTAAGGGTGTATTGTTATAAGCATTGTGATGAACTCATGCTTATTTGTATATCCTTACTACTGTAGACACCCTTAGTGACCTTCAACATGTGCATCACATGAAGAATATTGTGCACTCTCCCAATACTGATTTGGACCTTTTTCTCCTCAAAGGTGAAATGGTTATGGAGGACCAGTGGGCCTTCTGTTGGGTTTTTGATTCCTGTTCCCTCACTGAGAGATGGCAGGCAACTTTCTTTGACATTATCCACGATTGTCTGTCCAGACTGGAAGCATGTTCACCACTTGGTTACAATACATATTGGAGGCCACTGCCATTGTAAACTGTGACAGGCTATACAAGACAAGATGTATCTAATAGTGGTATTTTTTGTAAGGCGCCTTGACAGTGATGGCTATTTAGCACATCTTCAAATCATAGAAAAAAAACCCTTTGGACAAACAAAACACCCATACCCTACTAGGAACTTGAACCTGTGACCTTTTGGTTGGCCGAGGAGTGACTATCCCCAGACAAACCCAGTAATATGTATATCTTTTTTGCACTTTTTCCCTTCAATTGAAAGACACAAATAGCCATGAAAACTTCCACCTTTATCAATGGCCAGCACCATTTGAATTTGAGTGCTTTGGATTCAGCAGTACTACAGCAGGGGAAATTTGTTGTGTACTGAGACTACAGGAATGTGTGCATGACCCACATTGAAAACTGTAACTAATCATACTTCTTAAATTTGTTCAAGGAATGCTGTGACCACTTCAGCTATTCAAAATAATACAGGAATGACAATACATATAGGGTATTCCCAGTTTACCACTACAATATGTATATATGTAGAAGTCACCAATACCTTCAACAAAAGACAAACTTACTAGGAAAAATGCAGATTCATTAAAGCCAACATAAAATTTAATCTCCTCGTCATGAAGTTTGGCCCAATATTGGGCAAAAAGGAAACAATAATGTAACTGAAACAATTCACTCTTCAAATATAATGAAAATTGCTTATTTTGCTAAAAATATGATAGCTGCTGTACCCAGGATGAGTCATGACACACCACCAATGATCCTGTTACAACAAAGGAATAATACAATCATAATCTCCTTCCACATCTTCTCTCCTTCTACAAACTGTTAATTTCCATGTCCTGTCCAGATCACTTAGAAAAGTACCACACTTCACTGCTGACTGGCATAAATCACACTACTCAAAACATACCCCAATTAACTGTGCCATGAATCTAGCCAATAAACTTTCCCGACATTGACTTTTCCAACTCAAATATGTACAACTTGAAAATATCTGTGACAAAAATATAATTCTTATTTTTGTTTTCAATAATGTAATCTCATTAAAGTCACTTATGTATTTCCTTTGTGACTTGCTTGTCAATTGACATTGCGTTGCTCTTGTGGGGAAGATTGTCCAATGTCAACCCGTGAATAAAGTATTATTTTTATAAAATGCTCCAAGGAAAAATCTACAAGTTTTTCACCATCAACTAACAAACCATCAACCAGCAACAGCTATGTACTCTGATGAGTTGATAAAATACACACAACCTGGACTGCATATTTGAGGATTCCGATTAACTACGTTGCATTAATTGTACAACTGAAGGACATGAGGTGCTTAATAAAAATAACACCACAACATAATTAACACAAGGTGAAACTCAATTTTCCTTACCTCTGCTCCAATGGCAACAAATTGAAGGTGTGTCTCCAATACACTTAAAAGACGTTTTGTTGGAGATCTAGTTGTATCAATATCAGGTCCAAAATGAAGGGTAAGGTCAGCTCCAAGATTTCGCTCCAGTATGTCTAAAAGGCCCATCATCATCAGGACTGATGGTTCTTCTCCAATGACTGATTTGAGGGCTTCAGGAAGTATGATTGTTCTGACATTGAAGTTCAAGTCCTACAGTAAGATAAGGAAGTGTAAATACATTATTTTGAATTTTTACTTCAAATTAAATGTCATTACTAGCAGTGAATATCACCCTACATTCAAAAGAGATATTCTAGAGATAGTCTCAATGTAAAAATAACTCACATTCATTTAAAAGAGCAAAACATTGTCTGGACTTTTATTTTGAATGTGCATAAACATATATGACATACTGAGGATAAAACTTTGAGAAATTAATAGTATTATATTAAACCCAAAGCATTTACTTAAAAAACTTTTACAGACCACATTTAATTTGTCAGAGTTCATTTGCAGATTGCTTCTAACAGAGAGTGCCTGATCAAAAATTTAAAAATAGATTACACTACGACTTTACAAGCTTCATAATATAGTTCAGAGTCTCATAATTGATATTCCGATGTAGAAGACTTGGACAAACTCTGATTACATAGACAAATGTAGGTACAGCTTGGTCATGGTAAGATAAAAATACATACCTGAAGAGCTTTGAAAATGTCATAAGCAGTATGAAGGCACTGTAATGCATCCCTCAACTGTGGGATTTCATCCCCAACGTTGGCTGTCATGCCACCACCACCGATTTCCTCTTGCCAAGCACTGTCCATATCAACCACTGAGGCTATTTCTGTGACAGCTGTAATGACATGGCACATTTCCTCCAGGAACCAATCACCCTCTCTGGAGCACAGCGTGGACAACGATTCCCCAACAGCTGTAAGTAAAAACCATCATGTAGCTCAATACAATACAGCAATTCAAGAAAATAATAAAATATCTAGCTCCACAATATGTATTATACATAAAACTTAGCAATAACCTATCACAAAATATAGTTGTTAACTTAGATTTTATTCTACATAAAAATGTAAACAAGACCAGTTTCATCAGCCAGATAATAATGATTATCATGGAAACCTTTATGTGGAAAAAAATCTAGATTAAGAACTATATTGTGTCATTATGAAATTCCACAGGGGGAGAGCCTCCTCAGTGAATTTTATTAACCTTTCAGCCATAGTAACATCTAAATGTGAAGAAATTTAACAAAGCAACATGTAAAACAATAAAATAATAAGATAAAACATAACATCCAAAATCATTGCAACTGTGAACACATTAATGATAAAATTGAGAAAATAAAAGCCTGTATTCCATGAAAGATTACTATAGCTAAGAAAAAATCCCTAATAATTCAATCAAAATGCACATTTTTCATTATTTTTTTACTTGTAAAATTGGTGGCTCAAACTTTTTATGTTGCCTTAATGGCAACTACTTGCATTTATTAAAAAAGAGTTCATTTTGACATTGGTTGAAAGAAGGGAAAGAATTAGGGCTGCATTAGGTTACTTGATATCTAATTGATTATAATTAATGATATCTAATTATTAGATACTTTTATTTTATTATTTAAACTAATGGTATTACCTGTGCAGAATTGCTTTATGATAATTATATTAAACATTTATGTTAGGAGTGTGAATAATTACTACTGATCAGGAAGTAAGACAATTTTAACATATGAGTTTGAAGAATGGAAAGCCAGACTTCAGAATGAAAGGTTATATTGTTTATTAGGATCAATGTTTTGAAAGTCAAAGTTACAAAGGTCAATTAAAAAATGTTGACTACTAATTAACTGGCCCAAAAACACTAACAATTCTTAAAAACCAAATGAATGGCTCATATAAAGCTAAGTATGAGAGTTAAAGAAAAGTTTTTACATTTGAAGTAGAATCTCCCTAGAAAAATAAAGATAGATTATTTCATGGTATTCATACCAGAAGCAGCAGCAGATTCCATGCCCAGGAACTGACGATTCAATCTTATAAGTGCGGTTAAGACCACACACTGGATGGCTGCCCGACCTCGAAGTAAACCACCTTCAGAAGCAATGAATCGTAGCACTGCACTGCGAGATTCTTTACAAGCTTGCAAAGGCATTACACCCATGTTACCATCTGCCTCATCCAATTTTTCTGCACGCAGCCTGACACAAACATTTTCCAAGTGTGATGCGGAGTGAGCAATGGAAGCCTGCAATGACCGACGATAACTGTTGACAGCTGCTAAGTCAGCACCCACATTACTGGGGCTCATGAGAAGTGAAGATGCAAGTGAATGCAAACGGTGACACCTGAAGACGAAAGAAACAGAAGAATAGTGAAACTATGTTAGTTCAAAATGTAAATTTCACTCCACAGGTATTAATATTTTCCGATCATTTGTAAAAATTTAATTTGGAATTCTGTTATCCTACTTCCTCCTTGAGGTAGGTACTCCACAAAGGTCCCATTTGGGGACTTTCTTAGTCTACTGTAAGTCAGTCGTCAATGTAACTGTGATAATCTCAAATCTGTGAATTTCACTTTGTATATAGTGATGGATTAAGCAAAAAATCTTTGAAAGATATTATGATCCTTCATATAAATGATGTCCCAATAATGACTTGAATCTTCCTGAACATAATTATAAAGACTCCAAGAAACAAAAAAAATTGTAATTCTGCATAAATAATTTTAATAACGTCCCAGGTTTCGACGTGTAGCATCATTATCAGGTATGATCTAAGAAATAAGTTACAAAATTTGCAATTTCCACTTTAAAAAAACTTCTTCTTTATTTCGACATGTTTCGGTGCACTACACCATTATCAAGTGAATCAGGTATGATGACGCTACACATCGAAACCTGGGTTGTTATTAAAATTATTTATGTGGAAGTACAAAGTCTTTTGTTTCTTGGAGACATGGAGTAGTTCCATAAAGTCACGCCTGAAACCATTTCTTCTACTTTTATAATATTTTTGCATAACAAAAATCCTGTAACCTTTAACCATATAACTGACAAATGTTTCGATTATTAAGACAATTCCAAAAATGATCTGGGGATTTTATTTAATCATTGTCCAGAGTTATTTGTCACATTTGTCATAAATCATATCAAACTTTGGGAATTAAGTCATTACAATACATGCTGGGAAACGTAATTATAATGTGTGTTGCTGTGATTTCTAGTTATGTTACTATCACATAGATAATTTGAATACAAGATGCTCTTTGTTACCATTGGGTCTATCTTTAATGCATACTTTAATGAAAAGCCAAATCAAATTGAGTGACAGACATGGACAACATAAATTGGAAAAATAAAATATGTATCTTTAAAAGAGTATACATATTACTTCAGCAATAAACACTAGAAAGTATTGTAATAATGTCTTCATTTAATGAGTAAGTCACATATACTCTAACGGAAATTAGTTATAATATCCAGAAAAACTAGCACTGACACTTAAGAGCAGCTTTATACAGAAATTGATACATTTATGTAGAAGCTCTAATGAACCAAAGTACAGTAGAAACTCAATTTTACGTAACACCTAGGGACCCAAATTTTCGGTGTTTTGTAAAATCAAAATATGTAAAATCAAGATAATGGCTGATTTCGATAAATGTGGTAAAATTTTGTATTGCATCATAATA
>WURS02423523.1:0-16565 GCA_011762765.2 Rhinocypha anisoptera
GGGTGGGGTGGGGGGGGGGGGAGGGGGGGGGGGGGGGGAGGGGGGGGGGGGGGGGGGGGGGGGGTTATGCGAAGGCTGAAATTACGCGAGTAATTACGACGAGTAAAATAAATAGGAAAATGGAAACAGCAGCCAAACACATGAAGAATTAAGATGAAGTTCTCTCGGGTTGACAACCGGGTCAAGGGCTCCATTGTGGTCGACGTTTCGACACTCGACTCGAGGGCCGTCTACTATAACTTCACCTACAACATTCGCCGGGAAGGCATCAGTTCTTACTTCATGAAGAATTAAATTTTACCATTTGCGTTCCGAGTATCCTGAACTGCAATATAAATTTCTGCCGAACTTCTGTAAAAAAGAGAGTTGGGAAAACCTGACGGTTGGTTAACCCTATCGAAAATGTAAATATTAATAAGTACAATTGAGGTTCATCGGCCCTATCGGTTTCTGTTTGAAATGCATTGGGATCATTATTAGTAATGTAAGCAGGTACAAATAACTGCAATTACATTAATTAAGCATCCCATTCTAAAACTCGCTTATATTCTGTTGGAGGTACGTAAATTTCCAATTTCTTTTAGATTCAGGCCTTAATCTGGAGAATATTAAACGATGTAAAAAATTGAGTAATGCCATGTGACATTTTAATGAGTAAAGTTCACTTTGCATAAAGAGTTATACTTTATATAAGAAACGAATATTGTATCATATATCATCACGGTCACACGATTTTTTAAATTTATCAGAGGAAAATCTGATAACCAATCAGCACCTCAATGTAATAGATATTTGAATTTTTTTCTGAAAGATCCAGCTTTGTCAATATCAGAATCAAATGAAGCTTTTATATAATATATTGTTTTAAAGCAGCAAGACACAATAAAATATTGTAACTCTTAATTTCCACGCATTTTTACTAAAGCGATATTTATTTCTAAATGTACTATGTAGAATAGTCCTGGTAGGTTTTCGTTTTTTATTAGCATAGACTTTGGCGAGACAAAATACTGTCAGTCCCAACGAAAATACGGCACAAGTTAAAAAAATTATTATTTTGACATTTAATTCTTATATATTCTTCATAAGTCTACTTGAATGTATATCTGTGGGAGATATCTCTTCTTCCATATATAACTAAAATAATTTGGTTTCAATTTAATTCAATTAAAGTTCAACATTCCCGGAGTTTTATGTCGTAGGTCATTTTGCACCTCTTCAATTCACGGAAAAAATCCATTTGGAGAACACAACAACAATACCCTGTGCAGAACTCGAACCCACGACTTGTGTTAGCCGAAGAGCACGCTACCCATCAGACTAACCCGGTCGGCAGTTTTATGTCGTTGGTGCGTTTTAGTGAAAAAAAAATATTTGCGTGATTTTCTGAAAACAAAACTATACAAAATTAGAAATAATTATACTCTATGTTACTTCATAAAAAAGCTAAATAATATTTGTTTATTATTACGCCGATTGGGGTAGATTAAACATAGAAAGGATTTCCGATGGTATGGAATATTAATTAATGCAAATTAAGAATATGAAAGGCAATAATTTGTTTTAAAGAGGTAAAATTGAAAATTCCTACCTTTCAAATTCCACACCTCACTGATAAAAGCTAATGAAGAGAGGATTCCTCCATATAACATCCTATCATCAATAATGCATCAACTACTGGTAGCTTGACTGAAGACGTCTTTGAGTATCCAGCCTCCTTTTCGATTAAAAGGGCTCAAAATAGATTTATTTTAAGTACAATAATTACTGGTATCATATTTATGACATACGCAGCTGAAGACATTAAGGAGGGACGTGACATATGCCATGTCCACTCCTTGATATTTCATTTAAAAATTGTAATTTTAAGGAATAAAATAAATTATATAATATGACGGAAAGTTTTTACTTAGGGAGTGACTTTTGCACCACTGATACATTCTCTGAAAACTTTTTTGACACCCATATCTGATCACTGCAAATACTCAATAGAGCTTATGAAACTGTTGTCAGCTGAAGTGCTCCCCCAAAAGTGCGTTATGGTTTCGTTTGATGTTACTAATCTTTTTCCCAGTGTTTCCATATCTGATACCCTCCACCTTGCTGGTCACCCTGGTGAGTGCCAGTGCACCAGCCCCTGTGATCAGTGAAATATGTTCCCAGTTGAACATGTGAATTCACCAGACCAGTTTCGGTTTCAATGGAAAAATCTACAAGCAACTTGAAGGTCTGGCCAGGCGATAGGATCCCCTCTTTAGGTAGTTGTTTACATGGACAGGTATGGAAAAAACTTTGTTTTAGAGTTGTGACCGGCAGTGGGGTCAGACGTATCGCATAATTTCTCATACACGCCCATACTGCATCATTCAGCCGGGTGAAACCCCATCACCGACCAGTTACAGAATCAGATTCCAGGATTGTGGGTGATGTGGTTCGGTGATGTTCAACGGCGGTGATAGGAATCTTTGAAGATACAGAATACGACACCATCCTCTTCTAAAGATTCAATTCTACTTGAGTGCATTGACGTCTCCTTTTTGACCTTTAAACATAATTACCTTTCACAGCTAACATAGCTTTTTCTCCAACTTATAGTAATTTATATATTTCAGTTTAATATCGACGTCCTGCTTTTAAATGAGGGAAGAGATTTCCTGATGGATTTATTATGGCGACCTAACCATTCCACTATCACATTTTTTAATCATAAAGTAATTTAATAGCTGAGCATAAAGCTCATTCTAGCTTATAGAAAAAGAAATTTTTGCATATAACTAAGTGAATTAATATTTCACTTTAAAATTTGATTTCACGAATTACTTCAGATTCAGACATCATTGATACTATCTTGTGTTTTAGCTACAGAAAACTACATGTTGATGTTTAGTTGAAGTCTGAAACATAAATTCAAATAATATTATTACCTCTGGTTAACTGTTCAATGTGTTTCATAGTCGCTTAGGTCCTGTCCCGAGTAGCATAGGAAGCTACAACAAAACTTTTGTTTATCGGGTTCCATAAATTCTATAAAATGAATGCTACCTTAATATTTTTCCAATATATTTACTTTATTTGGTACAGAACTTTTATAAATTAAAATTCGAAAAAATTTTACATGTTGAACAATAAATTGCTAATTTTTTCATGTAAAGATACAAATTTGATAAATTAAATGACCATAATTTGATTTTTTAACAATGTAGTATGCATTGATACTAACATTTGCATAGTTTTTTGTAACCTTTTGATGTCAAAATAGGTACTTAAATAGAATGGGAGTCTCTGTAGTTTCTGTGAGCTAACTGATTTTCCAGGGTTAACATGGTAATCTGTAGTGCACATTTGGATTTTGTGTCACATTTATATAAGTTTGTATATTTTAAGTTATCATTTTACAATAACCACATGTAACAACATACAGAACTGCTGCAATGTTAAGTGGCACTGCTTCTAAGATCAGGTTTACGTCCTTTGATATTTGTATTTTAATTAGCTATTTCATGTACATTTATTTAACAATAGATTATAAGTTTTAAAAGAATAATTTATTATTTACACTTGAATGTTAATAATATAAGCTAATTAACACATGTAAAAAAGTATTTATCAAGACAGATTATAGAGAAGTACATCTGTATTTTTAAATAAGGTGAAACAAAATTCAGCCAGAAACTCCCATTCGGTATGCAAAGGTTTAGAAAAGTATCACATCACAGAAAATGCTGGTCCATGGAATATGTTCAAAATAAAGATGTTCTTTAAAGATATAATTGTATGGTAAATGTAGAGAAATGCTCATTAATAAGTTTTGAAAGTAATAACACAGTATAGACAATCTATATATATCATCTGTGGTAATAACTTGAAACCAGTTTCAGTCAGGCAGTGATTTAAAGAACATATTTCATGACAAGTCCACTGTTAATGAGGGTTTACGGGTCAGCAACCTCCATGGCATTCCAAAAATTATGTTTAACAGAAATTCAGTCTAAAGGGTATTATCAATAAAATCTCTAATACTATGAGAAAAGAACCTGGTTTTTACTTAGCTAACAACATCATTCTGTGCAAAGTTTACTAACTTAGGAACTGATCCAAAAGGTGGCGGTATGCGAGTTGTTGGATAACAGAATACCGGATTCATAGCTTCAGACTGTGTGATAACACTAACCTTATTTTAGTATAACATCATTTACATCGAGTACAGTGTGTGTAGAAGTACCACCAATATAAAAACAATCGATATACAATTATATTGTGAAGATACTGAGGATTTATTGAGGTTGCTAAGGTTGCCGAAAGTTGATGCGCCAACAATGTAAGAAATGTAAATAAACAATCTGTGGAAAGTTGTGAATAAATTAACTGTAAAGGACCAAATCAAATTATTAGTAATTCTTTACCACCTGTAGAACTGAGTGAAACTGTTTCTGACAATAGGATGAAGAGTGCAACAAAAATAATATTTATTGGAGAAAGGATGAGAATATTTTTGAAGCCTTTGGAAGGAATATTTGCAAATCAGTAAAGAAAGCAAAACTTTCTGGTAACTTTATATTACATATTTATGTTTTCAGAATTAGGTTTAGCTATTTACATAAAGGGTATACGATATTAATTACTCTTAGAACACTTTACAAGTAAAAAGTAAAACTATGTTTATAATGTCTTCCTTCTTAAATCGTTTACTCATTTAAAAAGGACAACAATAGCCCAGGTACTAATAATGATGATTCACCTTCATGTAATCAAATGAAAGCCGCGGAATCAGTAAATGGACAGAAGGATGAGACCAAGTTGCAAAGTAGAACTGTGATTTTGATTACTTTCTGTGATTAATGGGCCATGTCAATTATTTAACATTTTTACCCATTTTTTGCAGGGTTAAGAGCTGTTTTCATGATACAATTATACTTATGAAATAGTGCAAATTCAACTGGATTCGGAAGACGAATGCCCAAAAATGGATGTGAATGACTTTCTATGGGAGATATTTCCAGATGAAATAGCAAAAAGTATCCAGGAAGCTTTAATATATAGCGATGAGCCCCAATTCTTCCATGAGGCAGAGGATACCCTACATGAGTCTAATGAAATACCTCCTTATTATGATGGTAATAAAATTTTCTGTTATGCTTTTACAAAGAATGTATAATTTATTTCAATGTAATGGCATGTTTTATGACACAATAGTACAAAATGAACATAGGTTCAGTATAATTTAGATCCTATGGTAATGTTTAAACTCTAAAACAATATTTTAAATAAATAAGTCACTGAATCATGGAGTTATATGGTTCCTGAAACAGGGATATTTAGGAAGTAAAATATGCCTGTATTAGAGAATTAATAGATGTTGGTGTGTTAATTGAATTGAGAAAGTAGAACAGAATGAGAGAAGAATAAATGACGAATTATTAGGCATGGTAAGGTTAGAGAGAAAGTTGGGAGACATCGGAAGAAGGCAGGGGTAATACGAAACAATCTTCAAACGAATTGCTGATATTACATTTCAATTATGTTCCATTTACCACAAAAGAAAATTAAAATACAAACAAATATGATACATATGAGAAAGCACAACTCACAGATTCAAAAGACAATACACATTCCCTGAGGAGGAAGATGTAATACAGAAGAGGAGGAAGAATATACAAATAGCTGAAAGTATCAGTCTTGAAAGAATTTAAAGTCTACACGGTGATCCAAAATTAATACGTGATTGTCAACGTCATCCACTTGCCTAGGTTGCTTTAATGTTCTATGCGATTTCAATATCAACCAAAATTCATTTCGAATCAGAAAATCGAGATGGAATACATTAGGACAGCTACAAAAGTCAATTGAATCATTGCTAGAGAGCGATTATCAAGGATCAGGTGTAGAGGATGAAGAGAGTCGTGCGATAACAGCACATGTCGAAATCTAAGCATCCACCGAGACTACAGAGACGTCACAACATACCCTAGGAGTTTCAGGAATGGATGAAGCAGTGGGCTTAATGGGACTGGCCGAGGAGGAGAAGAAACATGAAACTGCCGTTGCGGAAGATGGTTGTCACGCGTAAGGGGGCGGGGCAGTGGGAAGCAACGACCTTGTAATCCTTGCCAGTAATGGTGATGAAAAGAGTAACACTAAAACTTCAAAGGACATTGATGGCACAGGAGACCGGATGGATGACAACATGTCCAATGAGGATGAACATTCAAAAATCCAGAGCGTTATACCCAACGTCTGCAGTTTGGAGTTGCCCAAGGCAAAGGAGGAGAGTGGCAGGGGGGGTGGTGAGCTAGTTCTTCTCTAGAAAGAAGCCCACCATGGCTAAGGGGGGTGGGAGGGGCGAGAACATCTCGGGAGACATGACGGGGCATAAGCACAAGAGGAAAGGTGGAAATGAGACGTCAGAGATGCCAGGAGTGTCTCCAAAAGAGGCTAAGAGTAGGAGGGGGAAGGGGGATCTCCGGAAGGTGAAGGAGAACATGGATAAGGAGCGGCCGGATGGATGCAAGGGGTAGAAATTCAGTTGCCAAATGATAAACTTTGTTCACTCACTTCCTCTCATTGGTTATAGGTAAACTTTCTCCATTTTCTGTATCAAACTTGTTTCACTTGTAAGCAGAAGCCTGACACTAACGAAGGAAATATACTTAGAAATGTAGTTTCCTATGATAATCCTTTTCCTTATTGCATAACGTAATGAGACAAGGATAAAGTAATACTAAATTAATAAACATATTTACACAAACTGTAATTTTGTTCTAATTCCTTTCCTTCTTTCGTTCCAGGCAGACTTCATTGCAAAGGATGTTGAAAGTAAGAAAAGTTAACAATCAAATTAATAAGAAAATGTAGTGAAATAAATTGTGTGACAGTGACTTCCATTTTGTGTTTATGGAGTTTAGTGAAGTAAAATTCAAGTGATAACATAAGTGGTATGCTTCAAGAGAAGGTGATGTATTCTAGAGGAAATACTGTTACTTAAGTACTGTTAGTTATGTGTTTTTTTGCATGATTGTGGAAAAATACAAAGAATGAAAGTTAGATTTCCATAGAGTGTTGGCTATATGCGAAAGTAAGGAAGTTATGGGTGACAGGAAAATTATGTTTCATCCACAAGGGCCACTGCCCTTTATTACAACAATGCAAAAAATAAGCACACTCCAAAAGAAATGATGCTCTGGAAACCACAGGAGCATGTGGCTGAAAAAAGTAAATAAATATAGTAGTGATGTAAGATATAGTGAAATGAATGATTTCATGTCACAAATTAATGTGATATACCACAACAAGAACAACTGCAAGCAAGTGGGAATTTGGGACTGACCCAGGGTGGCAAGTTTCAGGAATGAAAGAAAATCTAAGCATGCCATTATAAGCAGGTTGTAGGGGTTCCAACTTCCTTTCTTTCAGTACCACAAACTCTGAATCTCTTGAGTGCATCCCAAAATCTATTCTGCGACTGAGATCTGCATTGGAGAGAAAGATAAAAATCAAATGAGTGAAGACGAGTGAGAGTGAGAAATCAATTAGACGAAAAAGATGCTGAAAGTATCTAATTATCATTATATATAATGACTATTCTCAAATGAGAATTCTGACTAAACACAAAAATACACTGAAAAAACTAATTCCTCTCTAAAATATTACCAGCATTACACTGTTAGATTATACTCAATATGAACTTTTTAGGAGTTGTTTTTGTAAGTAACCAGTTAGCTAATTCCTCTTAAATACTTTTGTTAGAGATAATAATTTCACTGTTGTGTGTTTCAGAAAGGTTTTTCAGCATATTAAATACTATGCAAAAAGTAATACACACAATTCTGAATTAAAAGAAATTAGGTTTATAAGCTATATCTATATTTCTACTTTGTTGACTGATACAGATCAAGTCTAAAAAAATTATAGGGAACATCAGAACTGCTATATAAGAAGAAATAGAATGAACACCTTTTAAGGAATTTAAAATAATAATTTAGTCTAAAAGTCTTTTTAGCATAGGCCATTGGATTTATATTTATAAAATTAGTACCAATATTTCATGAAAGCACTTTAATGATTTGTCCTTTAATTACTTACCAAAACAATGATGACATTTTGACATATCTAAAGCAACTTAAAAGTGCTTCTGATGTTTAACTTAGTCATGAAACATGATACTGTAAACAAATAATTTTTTAAGTAATGATTTTACCTGTTACGGAAGAATCTTAATTTTACATACAACAATTTCACAAAAAATTCCATTTTAGGCAAATGCGACAATGTGGTCCCAGCCAATTCTTAAAGTATTTTTATGGTATTGCTATTTGATATGACTTAAACTTGATGAAACAATTTTATGAAAAACTGTTTCGGTCCTCAGTGGTAGTATGAATATATTTTTCTCCTCTGATAATTGCCTTTATGACTTTTGAAAGCGAAGTGGACAACCCTCTTTGGTAGGTAAGCCAATAACTGATATTTTATAACAGATATCCTGACAATATTGAATTTAGAAAATAGTCAACCTAAGTGTCACCACTTCTCTTTTGTAGTCATTGCATTCCTCCTGGACAGCGAATGTCCACTTGTTTCCAATCATTTTTGTATTTTTGCTGTAGGTCTGTTTTACTAGCAGGGAAATGTTATCTATAAATATTGTTATTGTGTGTCTATACTTATCAGTTCATATTTATAGTTCTTGAATAACTTTTTTTCTGGTTACATTATCTGTATGGTGGAGTCTTTGAAAATTTAACTAAAACATGCATAAGAGTGCAAAAATCCCTCAATGAACTCATCACACAATAGCAGAAAGTGATATTCTTTCATCACTTGCTGCCTTACCTTTCATTAAAAATACATAAAAATATTTTAAATGATATCCTCACTTTGCATAAATGGTTATATGTTTATTTGGTGAACTTAGGGACTATTGGAATTCATGAAAAAGATTTTTTCTCACCAGAAGAAATTAGTGCTTAGTAAATTTACTGGGATCCTGACTTTATTACGGTGGCAGAACTATCAAGTTACAAATGATGTTAACCTATAAATGATATACCTACAAATGATGGTGGATGTGAACCAATAAACTTTGCAACAGGCAGCATCTTCCAGACTATAACCAGCTCCAAATTTATTAATAAAAATTATTTCCTTTTTAATTATAAATATAAATAATATTGGTTGGTATATAATCATACCAGGTATATTTAATGTAATTTATCCTTTAATTTACCAAATATATAAAATTATAATAACTCATTAAATTTGTTGTAAATAAGATGTCAATGGTGTATGAAGTGTGAAAGTTTGAAGTTAGTCAAACTAAAATTATATATTGAACCAAATAATAACTACCACAGTATAGAAAATGTGTCATTTCATTACTAATAATGTTAAAGTTATTCTCCCTGAAATCATAGCCAATTGATTCTAGGCCTGGCTAACATTTATTTCATCAAGTCTATTTTCAGATTGAATTTATTTTTGTTAAAACTAATGCAGTATTTATGTCAGTATTTATCTAAAAATCAGTAATAACTTTAATAGTTAAATAAATTTTCCCAGGGAAGACAGTATCAGAGATGCTCAAGCATCACTATAGCAAATTAGTGCTAAATTACAAGGTCGCCTCTGGGTAATGAAAAGAGGTACATATTCTTATTCATTTATGAAGGCACCTGAGTAGGCAATGGCATTCTTATGAACAACCAACATGACATATATATGGCTTCTCCAACAATCTCCTAAAGGGTTGATAGTGTACATTGCTCAACCTCTAGCCAAACTCATTAATGAGTGCCAAGCTGAGGGAGTTTTCCCTAACCCTCTAAAGTGCAGCTGGATTATCCCTGCCTTCAAAAAAGGAGACAAAGATAATCCAGCCAGTTACGGATCAATATCTCTTGTACCAACCCTCTAAAAAATATTTGAAACCACATTTAAAGAACAGCTTTATGCTTAGTTTGACAACAACAAGCTTTTTTCTCCCTCAAAATATGGATTTCGATCAGGTAAATGAACTACCTTGGCTGTAGAATCTGTTGTGGATAATATTCTAACCGCTTTTGAAGACCATAAGTGTCCACTTGACATTTTATGATATATCTAAAGCATTTGACTGTGTATCTCATGAGACACTGTGCAGTAAACGAAACTACTATGGAATAATTAATTCAGAAAATAAGTTGATAAAGTCCTACTTATCCAATAGAAAGCAATATTTTGACCTTAATGGAGTGCAATCTGAAACCTGCCATGTACAAAATGGAGTTCCACAAGGATGTCTTGGGACCACTGATATTCCTTATAATGATCAATGATATACCAAGTAATATCCCTTGCAATTCAGAGTTATTTCCAGATGACACTATCATCCAAAGGTGTAAAGACCTATTCTTGTCTAAGGAACCATTAGTAACCTCACTTAATCCTTGCTGCAAATGGTTCTCTGCCAACAAACTTTTCCTAAACAATGTAAAAACCCAACATCTAACATACAGCTTGTCTAAAAACGAAATTGAGACTAGTCAACCTGTTAACCTACTTGGCTACGTTTTAGACTCCCAACGCAGCCAGGCTGATCATTTCCATAGTATTTGCATAAAATTGTCTCATGTCATTTTACTTTTTAGGAAACTTAAAGCCTTATTACTAAGTGTATTCCTTGTAAAGCATACTATGATTTTTTTTTACTGTCACTTACTATATGGAGTGAAACTCAGGGGAAATTCTCCAGCTGTAAAATCTGTCTTTCTCCTACAAAAGAAGGCCATTAGAATTATAAGTGATGCTGCTCCTCGAGATCATTGTAAACCTCCTTTCATTACAAGAGCTGTAATGACTGTGTACATTCTCTATATCTATGTTGTTTTATGTGATGTAAAAGATAATATTGAAAGTTTAACAACAAGATCCCATATACATAGCTATGCAACGAGGCACAGGCTGAAACTAGATTCCTCGTATTATAGATTGAACAAGAGCCATAAAAATCTGCGAAATATAAGGGAATGAGACTATTAAATAAATTGCCGGATCTAGCTGCTAGGATTAAGGTCTCTAGGTTCAAAATGAAACCATTTTCATGGTTATCAACTGAAGGATTTTACAGTGTGCAAGATTATTTTTCTGCTGACACTAGTGAACTAATGTTTTAATCTTTATACTTAATGTAAATACCTGTATACGATATGTGTATATATAGGTATAGGTGTGTATGTAAATATATGTTATACATATATATACAGTTAACTCTTGACGAAATCTATTGTGGTGTACAACCATGATGAATAAAGGTATGATTTGATAGTTTAAATAATAAAAAGCCTAGAAAGTAGCCCACACTTTTAAAAAACAATAACCTCAATGACTGAGATCTAACTTACAGGCTGATCCACCAAGAAAAACATCACCAAATTGAGGATTATGGGACATCCTATCCCACAGTGCTCAAGGCTTGGGTGTCATCCTGACACACCATGTTTCACTATGAACGGTGAAACATGGTGTGTCAGGGTGACGGTAATCACAGAGTGCTTGCCAAATGTTGAGG
This sequence comes from Rhinocypha anisoptera, assembly GCA_011762765.2. NCBI lineage: Eukaryota > Metazoa > Arthropoda > Insecta > Odonata > Chlorocyphidae > Rhinocypha > Rhinocypha anisoptera. The sequence continues at coordinate 11,543 of WURS02423523.1, forward strand.
CCATTTACAAGGTGAAATCTTAGAAAGTCTGATTCCTTAAGATGATGACAAATTGGAGCAAATAAGTAAATGAAGAGCTGTAAAAATAGTACTCATAAATATATGTTAATTGGTAGGACAAAAAATGAAATCATTATTTTTTAATTTCACCAATTCAATATCATTTTCATAACAATATAATATATGTACTGGCATTACTTAATTTCCAACCACCAATGGTTTGAAGAGAGGTAAAGTCAGCTACTAGATTAATCATTTCAGGTAATAGAAAATTAACACAAGAGTAGAATAAAATCACTATTATAAAATACAATGAAAAAGTTTCCAATTAAAAGCCTAATTGCCTATAGACATTAAATTTTAGGCTTCTAATTCTATGCTGACTTCCAAGAAGAAATTGAGGGAAGGTGAATATCCAATGTTACACAAAAATTGAATTTTATTTTGTCTGCAAGGACAGTTAGTATGGATTGATGAATAGGAAATAATTGCATGGAGTTACAAAAGATAAGGAAACTATCAAAGAACTAAAAGAGATTTATGGAAGATGGAAAGATTTTTGGAGGAAGTTTTGTGATTAGCAAAATAATTTTTTGGGTTATCTGTCTTGTAGAAAGGGTATGCTCCCCAACATTTAACGAATAGCAGTTTATCATTTATCAGGAGAATTTAAAAATATTACTATTTACCTCATGGCATTTTAATAATGAAGAACTTAGCTTTTATTTGCAAAATACTAATTCACTTCTTGGGTTTGACGGCTGGTTTTATTTTTAGCATTTCTATTTCTTGGCTATTGCTTACATGATGAGAAATTTATTGTGAAATCCACTAACTATAAGGGACAAATATTAAACATATTTCTTCAAAATAAAAAAAAACAATGGGCTTGACTCACGAAAAACATTTATAGCTGTTTCAGATTTCATTCCTTTAAGCTGGCATTAAAAATTATATGCACACTTATGATTCTGTGGATATCCCCAAGATGATATCTCCCTGCTTTTCTCTCTATACTCCCCTGCTTGAGAATCACCCATTTCTTCCTCATATACTTTCCACAAGGCATACTACTAAAAAAAATTATTTTGCTATTCATATGTTTACTTCCTTTACACATACTCTTTCCACCTTCCGTAAATCTCTATCTTTTGGAAATTTTTGCAATTATTTCATATCCACCAATGTTCATACAAGCGATCCATTCAGACTCGATAGTAAATTCAATTTTTACATAACATGGGAAATAAATATACACAATCTAAATCACTGTCAACAATTAATTCCTCTTCCATATTTACCCCAATTAAAATTTTTGACTTAGGTCGATTTGAATTTTAAACTTTCTTGTTATGTAACTTTATCCCCCAGGAATTTTATCTTGACTTAATATATATGCACATTCTTCTAAAGCATTGGTGATTGCCAATACAGTTATAATACCAAATTGCACAACCAACAGGAAAGATAATCGCCTAACATTTATGGTTGTGACAGGACATGTCATCAATTTTGAGGGAACAAAAGTGATGGCATGGAAAAACCACTATTCTCCCAGATTAATAAGGGAAGTGGTCTAATAATGAAAAAGCAAAAAAATTCAACTGTGAAGATGGATACAAGCTCTCCTTAATGTGGAAATAAGTTATTAAAATGCCTCCGAGAGGTAGGCAATTAGGGTGCTTGAGGATTGATGCTGCTGCAGCTGATTAGAGATTGTTAGGCCAGTCAACAAAACAAATTAATAGCAGCCAACTATAGTGGATATCACTTCAAATTGGATAAGCATTCAGGACTAGGGGAGAAACAACTATCAAATAAGAAAAGCAACATATATGGTGGGAATTCTGGGAAAGACATGGAGCATTTATCAAATAGACATTTAAAGAAGTCTTAACAATAAAAATTGCATTTTTTTATTACTAAAGTACACAGAGCACTCTGACAAGTCAACCTTATGCCATGCTTGAATAACAACTGAGTTGTGTGATACAGTTACCAATGAACTAATTGGCAGCCATGGTCATGAACCAAATAATTTTACGCCAATCCAGTCAAAATTTGGTCACCAAAGCAGACTGTAAACCAATTTTTAACTCAGTGGTTGTGAACCGAGGTTGCACTGTATACTATTATATCCTTGAGTGGCAATTATTTAATATAACCTTGATAACATGTGCATTGTTGGAAAACCATAGTTAGTGAGTGAAAGGATAGCTTTAAAAAAATATCTAACCTAAGTGATGAAAGCATTTGTAGAACTACGTTAAACAAAACTCGACATATCCAAAAACCTCTTCTATCATTCTTAAATTCAATTAATGACTTATGAATGTTTAATTTAAAGTACTTACCGATATTGAGAAAAGATAATAAAAAGGTGAGGAATGAATGATTCCCTTTTCATAATCAGCATCAGCACATTCTTCAGCAGCATCCAAAATAATCCAGTGCAGTGTGTATAGCAATTTTGTTTCTGCAGTATCAAGGTTGACCAAGTTTGTGTCCCGACTGTTAAAGGTTATCAATAATACATAAGAATAAATGCGGTACAGATATAAAAAAGGAAACTACATAATACATATACAAGTACTTGATCTAAAGGAGATAAGTTTTTGATCGAAATGTCAATTTAAACAGAATTGATTAAATGAGACACAAACTTTGAAATTCCACATAAAAATATATTTTCTATACGACCCGGGTTTCGTCGCAATGCAACACCATCAGGTGTTGACCTGATGATGTTGCATTGCAGAATCTATAAGAAATACAATGGGACATTGTCGGAGCTTGTTCCTTTCCATAAGCGTTCTTATGTCAAGTATCAAAATTCTAATGTGCGTCTCTAACTCATAAAGATTGAAACTTGGAAGAGGTCCAAATGTACCGAGAAATTTGACCCCAAGAACAGTCTGTGGCTGGATAAAACTCCAATGGTTATCAATACTTGTAGTCCATAAATATATTCTTAGTGTTTATCAAAAATTACAAATGTATAGATCAAATTAAATCTTCGAACGGTTGAAGTGATTTCGCAACGTTTACGTAATGCAAGAATAATACGTCATATCAACCAGAAAAGGAAAACAATAACCGTGCTTAATGTGGCCGGGCCGCTCCGGAATAACCGGGCCCGCTCACCAACGAAGTGAACTCACTCGAGTTGATTCATTGCGGACTTTCCATCATGAAATTCCGATCATTGTTAGCGTGCAAATGGTTCCACGGACCCCAACCTTGGTGTGAGTGGCGCCGGAAAATCGATTCTTCATGAACCGTGAGGCCACTACGTTGGGTGCCCAATGCTGTTGCTACGACTTCCTCCCTCCTCGTCTCCTGGCACGCCACACCCAGATGTCATTTTGCCTGAGGAAAATCGCGGTGGTCGAAAACTATTAATGCTGATTTTGAAATAAATACGCCCTTGCAAAGCTCCTTGGCTCTCCTTTCGCGTGTGACATTAAATGCTCATAAAATATAAGGGTCCAGGATGACACTGATATTATAGAGACAGAAAATCATGGGATATACACATTCCATCGGCGGTAATAAAATAATTATCGTAGCTTAATTAACAAGCTAAACATTGAGAAGTTACGTCTCATCGCCTCGTAGTGCTGAAGACAAGTTCGGAAAAAATATTTTTTGGAATGCTGAGCGTAAATCGTTTCTCAGCAATATGTTTATGTTTTCTTTTCGGACATACTATTAAAGTTAAATATACCATAAAACTTTATTACATTTTCGAAAGTACAAATGGCTGGAATTAATTTTTCAAAAACCATGCCCCCAAAATGACTTCAGCTCATTAGAAAAAGACTCTTGACACAATTTTCGAGAGTAATTTCTGGGAAAGCGGACTTTATTTCAGAATTGACTCGTCGAATACTGCCTTTGCAGCTGCTGTGCCCTTCATGGGTCGATAGCCTAAATTTAATCATTAGCAAACCTAAATGAAAATATTAGAGTGTGGCTAAGTCGCATGATATATGAACGAATGATCTTATTTTTTTTCAGATCTGACGCGACCTGAGAATTTCAATGTCAACAAGAGTAAAAGCTTACAAAATTGAGAAAGGATAGCGAAAAAAGTAACATTGGTTTTCAGTGCTCATGGTGTCTAGTCTATTTCTGCATACTCTTCTTCGACAAAACTTCCAGAAGTTCTACAACCCCTCTCTACTACGTGGCCATGAATCACAGACATGCATTTAGAATGGGCCTTGCTTTAGTGAAGCCAATGTCATTGAAAAAAAATATTATGGTTTGGTAACTTTTCTTTGTATCAAGTGTAATATCAACTGAGATTTTTCCACGAACTCATACACGGATACAATAAAAATTCGTAGGAGAAATAAACTGCAACAAATATGAATGTTAGAAAGAAAAATTTGCGAATTATATACCTGCAAATAAGAAATACACTAGTAGCCCCCTCAAGGGAGTTTGGCAGAGTCTGAGTGAATGCTGTGAATACAAACCCACATGTAACCATTTGAAGTTATTTACCAACCAAAAAAGTGGTTACATGCAAACATTCAGTAAGTGGAAATAAAAATTTCATAAGGAAAGAACGTCATATAACGTAAAATTGAGAAGCATGCAAGAGAATTAGAAAATATATACGCTACCTATCCCTGCGGTCCGCTTAGTGCAAGTGTTAATGTTCATTTTGATCCCTGAAATAAAGAAAAAAAATTACATTTTCAATCTATCCCTTTTTTAATCTAACTCTCATGTCTTACACTCGTGAGCTTATTTACCTTAGGCGGTTATTACAGGCATGTAATATGTCTTTACCCTTTTCGATGAAGTGACCTGCCTGAAATCCGCACATCAATTTCATACTGTCTGTCAAACTAGAGAGGAGAAAGTTCTCGATGGTGTAATTAATAACGCATCGACCGGCAATTGCCAAAGTCCGGTGTCGCAGTACCGGTTTAGGACAAAATATTTTCTCATATGAATTTTTTTAATTTCATAAAATTTTTCTATTTTCATGTAATATACATACATGCAT